>PVIA01003332.1:0-172176 GCA_004024845.1 Tonatia bakeri
ATGGGGGGTGAATGGATGGATGGATGGATGCATGGGGGATGGATGGGAGGATGTGTGAATATATGGGGAAGTGGATGGATGGAGAAGTGGGGGGAGGGAAGAAGGAGGAGGGAGGGAAGATAAGTCTTCTCAGTTTTCTCCTGTGCACTAAGTATTCTCAGGGTCCTCATCTTCTCATCCCTTGTGTACCATCCATACCCCTTTTCTGGAATGACTGTGTATTAGTCACTTGCACCTTGGTATGAATTACCTAGTGTGTTACCCTTCCCGCAGGAACTTCTGCTTGCTGGGTTCTTAGTAGTTCAGTAAATGTTTGCTGAGGGAACAGTTTAGCCTTCTGAAGGTTAACCGTCTTGGTGGAAAGAAAGTTGCAGACTCTCAGGTATCTGTGGGAATGAGGGAGACCGGGTGTTGTGTCATTGCAGAGGAGAGGGGTAGGGACTGGGAGATGACATTCTAGCCTGTCTCTGCAGTCACAGTAAGTGGGTGACTGATGACTCTGTTTACCCTGAAGGCCTGTGCCCAGGAGTGTCCATGCAGGTTTCCGTCATGCTAGACGTGAAGGAGGAGTTCTGTTCAGAGTGAGGAAGATACTGCTACCTTCTTCCTCTCAGAGGGAGAAAAATGACTCGTCTCTTCCCCAAGGACACACCCAACTGACCTCAGCCCTCTCCCTGTGCTACTGAAGGACAGGAGGGAAAGAGATGGCACCAAACACCTGCCATGTGTCAGGGATGTCATTCATGGGGGCCCCGTGGCAGGCTTCGTAATGTTCTTATTTTCACAAATGAAACTGTGACTCGAGACCGCGGACTCTGGGCAGCGCTAGGGAATAGACAGCAGAGCTGACAGGACCTGGGTCTACCTGGGGAGGGGAAGTCCCACTCCGACAGCCCACGGGTGAGCAGCGCACATGCTAGCAGGCCTTCTGATCTGTATCCTCATGTAATCTTCGTGACAACCCTATGAGAAAATTTTCCTGTCTCCATTCTACAGATGAGGAAGTAGAGGCTTGTCCAAAATTATGCAGCCAGTGCCAGAGCTGCCAACTCAAATCTGGACCTTCCACCCCATGCCTGTTGCTCATTTTCCCTGCCCATTTAGGAATATACCCAGGAAAATTCATCACCCTCCCTGTGTGCCCACAGCATCTACCTAAGTCATTTCTCATTCTTTGTTCTCAGGCATACACACGCATTCAGACCCTCCCATGTTCAACTTCGAAGCCCTTGGCTCTAGCAAAGAATAGGTACCATATAGGGGATGGACTGATAACTGAACTGGTCACTCGCTAGGGAAGCAGCCCCTGGCTCTCGGACTGGGTTGGGATCCCCTTCTGTGGGTGGAGCTGAATCTGGGCTAACACCCTGTGTGGTCAGCATCTATTCATGTGTCTCTCCCTTTGGTCATGCTGTCTTCATCCTTGTTTCCTTAGAGCCCGCAGGCTCTGGCATAGAGTGGGTGGTCAATGAAAGTACGTTAACTGTCTTCCAAAGAAGCCTTCCCTGGCCAACCTAAGTCAGACCCCCCTGCTCCCTGCAGGTATTCTCTGTCACTCTGTGCTTCTTACTCACAGCACTCTTCATTTCTTTGTCACCTGCTTAGTTTTAGGACTTTTCCAAGAGCGTGTTAGTGCCACAAGAGCAGAAACTGTATCAGCCTTTCCCACCCTGCCTAGTAGGATGCTCAGTCCATACAAGCCTCAGTCAATAGTGAAAAAATGAGGGAGTGAAGAGATGATGTGAGTTGTGACCCAACCTATCCCCCAAAATCTTCTTCCCTGTTGTTGTCAGAAGCCAATGAGGGGATGTTTGTCACATCCCGTGGCTTGGGACCCCAGTAGGTCTCCATTCCTAGTACGTCCCTGTACAGGTGCAAGGGGCCTGTTAACCTCAGAGGGTCCTTCCCTTTCCTAACCCACTGGAGCCCTCAAGTTAACAGGAGGCATGCAGAGGCTGCCCCACCATTGGCGGGTCCCCTCTGTCAGTGGGAAGGGGCCAGGAGGGTTAGCTATTCTGGGAGTGAATTGTGGTGCTAGAATTGGATCTCTGAATTGGACTTCTGTGTTCAAAGGTCCTGCTTTGGCCACATGTCCATTCAGCCAAACTGCATGTGACTCTCCCTGTCTTGCTAACTGGGAAAGCGTCGTGTGGGTCTGCCTTCAGCGGTCTCCTGCGTGTTCCATCTCCCCTGCCTCTGCCGGGCTGCAAACGAACAACCGGTGTGTTGCAGTAGAAACATGGAAACACCTTAATGGAACTGGATTCCTGCCTCCCTGCCCCCTCCCCCTCCCCCAACAGGGGTGACCTGTGGGAAGGCGGCTGTGCCTGAGACAGAATGTTCCTGACCTCTCCTCCCTGGGAGGGGCATCACCGAGGCCTAGACCTCGACTCCACATCCCAGACGGATTTATTGGAAGGGAGCTGCTTGGACACAGGTGGATCCTGTTTGTGCTAATTCTCTTCCCTCTGCCCCTGCCACCGCCGAGAAAGACGAGGTACCCGCTGCTCATAAATCTTTCTCTCACACCACATCCCGCCTCCCCAAATAGGGATTTCCCACCCCAGGCAGCGCCGGTTTTATAATATTCTCCTTCCTGGTGCCTCTGATGTGGCAGTCAAATATGAGGCCACCCACGGAGATGGAAGCTCGGTAGAAGGAAGAGCTGCCCCCACCTCTTTCCCAAGACCAGGGGCTTGGCTGATTGGCCAGGATACTTGGGGAGCTCGTTATGAGAATCAACATTAGTAGGGCACCGGGAAGGGATCTGCATCAGGGAGACAGAGTCCTCAGCACGGCAGGGCCGCCCATTGTACCTGAGGTCAAACTAGCCGGGCAATTACGGAGGCAGTGACTCCAGCCCCCAGGGCATCTAGCATTCCACACCATCCCTACCTTTCCTGCTGCCAGACAGAACTGTTCAGAGGCAGCTCAGGCCCGAATGCGCCACGGCCAGGAGGCAGCAGTCTGTGTGGCCTGTCAGGAGACAGACTTCTGACTCCCGGCCAGGCAGGGGGGTGGACCGGCTGACCCTCAGCTTCAGCCTTGCGTCCGTCTGCCAGGCCCTGCAGTAAAAACCCCAGAGATGGGCAAAACAAGTGTTTCTCCTGGGAAGGTGAGGCCTTTGAAGGCCGGAGCGACTTGGGTGGCGCTGGCGTAGTATGACGTGCTCCGGGTTCCAGGTTAGAATCCAGTCGAGGGCTGCCAGTTGTGCCGCTTGGACGCTGCGCAATCTGACCCCACGTCTTGGTGCGGATTCCTAAGTGTATTACAACAGTGTACCAGTAGATGGCGGTAGCGTGTCTCGAGGACTGGATACCCTATCCCTGGAAGACATTATTCATTTACCCAGTCAGCAAACATTTGTTAAACATGTGCCTTGTGCCCTGGCACTTTGTGCCGGATACTGGAGATTCAGTGAGCGTTGAGACCCAGTTTCGGGTTTCCAGGCTCTCACAGACTAAGTGTGTGTGTGTGGGGGGGGGAGGGGGCATACAAACAATCTGTAATTACAACACAGGATGATATATATTATAGTGGCTGAGTACAGCACTCTGTGGGAACCCAGAGGAGGGACATCTAACCCAGCCTCGTTGCGGGGGGTGGGGGGGTTGCTTTCAAGGAAAAGTTGATAGGAAGAGGCAGCGATACAGAGAGGAGCAGAAAGCCATCCTAGCCATCCACCCACGTGCGAAGGCTCAGAGGCATGAAAGCATAGTGCATGTCTAAGCACAATGGAAAGTCAAGCGTGTCCGTGTGGTGGGCAGAAAAGTGGAGGAGAAATGGGTCCGTAGGTCAGCAGGGTCCAGATCACAAAGGACCCACAGGGTATGGACTGAATCCCCCCCCCCAATTTTTTAACACGTAAGGTGTCATTCACTGTTGCCACTTGGAGATGTCGTGAGACTTAGAACAGGGACTCCTCCAACCAGACCATGTGGGGACTGTTCCTGCCCGACCACTTCACAGGGTTGACATTGGGGTCAAATAGGAGGAAGGATGTGAAGGGGCTTGAGGCCTTCTATATCAAGGCCATCTATTTATTATTTTCATCGTCATCCATCACTTATTGCACCGATGGGATGGTTCAAAGTGAGGTGAATAGTAATTCTGCTTTGTAACCTCCGTGAAAGTAGGACCACACAGCACCCATAGGCACAGAGTAAACACGTGATAGTTCATTGTTGCTGCTGATTCTTTTTCAGGCTCTGGGCTGTGTGCTTCGGAGCTTACAGTGTGCCAAGAACCGTTCTAAGTGCTTTCTGTGCCTTGTCTAGCTTTCTCCTCACAACAACCCTGTGTGATAAGCTACCAGGATTATCTCTACTTCCAAGATATGGAAACTGAGGCACATGGAGGGTGAGTGAGTAACCCAAGTTCCAATGCAAGTGAGTGACTGAGCTGGGATTGCATCCAGGCAGTCCAGCCCCAAGTCCACTACCGCCTACTACCCTGTGACATAAAAGATCAAGTGGATTTCTCACCACAGCCTTGGCTGGTGGATGTTATCACCACTTGACAGATGAGGAAACTCAGACCTAGAGGGGTGAAGTACCTTGTCTTAGAACATGTGGTGAGTGAGTAGTACAGCTAAGATTTTGCCTAAGCCCATACAATTCCACATCCATGCTTTTTCCAGTATAAAAGTGATTGCATTCATGAGTTACCATCTCGAGGTCCCAGGCTCACCCAGTACTTCTGTTAAACCCAAACTAAAGGACCCCTTGACCTAAGTCCTGCTGTGACCCTCACCAGCTATTCCCTTCCTGACAGCAGAGGAGGGCCCTGCAGATTGCACCCTTAGGACCATGCGCCCCAGAATTCCCTCCCCAAAGGGACCAGGCCTAGTTCCAGGGCCTGTATAGGCCAGTTCTCTGGCCCATCCTCCCATGGCATGGCCAAGGGACAACGGTTGACAGGGCCACGGGTGAGGAGACACATATGGGCCATGAGGCCTGGGCCATCCATGAGCCTGCACAGGAAGCCCCATCATCGCAGGCCATAGAGGAGGGTGAAAGGAGAATTAGGATGTCAGTGGGAACCAAGAGATGGCAAATCCCATGTTGCCACATTCTAGTAGAGACCCAAGAATTCTGAGAAGTCTAAATTATGACCCTTCTAGAAAATTATGAGATTGCATTTATTAAGGAGGGAAGACATATGTGTTTTATTTAAATGTTTGCTAGTTTTAGATATCATTTTTAAATGAGATACAGGCCTCCATTGATTCTTTTGCCCCAGGCCCCACAAAACATTAGAGATGGGCTTACCCCAGTGTCTGGAGTTTGCTGACACTACGTTTGGAGGATTTCTGATGAAATCCACAAATTATGTGAAAAAGTTCCCTTTGCATGAGGCTGAACTTTACACACATTTTGTCTAAGACCATCCTGGGAGCAATAAAAACCAAAATCTTGCTTTTAGTTCACACCAACAGCTCCTGTCCCACTAAAATCCTGCCTTGTTGACATCTAAGCCTGTGAACATTGTAGGAAAAAGGGGTGTTAATGTTGGAGCTGTCAGTCTGTGATGCAGGTAGTACTGGAGAGAGAGGAACTCCACTGGCATCGGGTAAGTGTAGACAGACTTTGGAAGCAGACAGACTGAAGCAGGGTGAGAGAATTTGTAGAAAGAATTCTTTCCTTCACAAATGAAAGGATGAAAACAAAAATACATGGCAACATCGCCATTCCAGGGAAAAGATGGAAGAAGAAGCTAAGAAGATTCTTGGGTATCATGATTACAAGTTATTCTTTAGAACTCAGTCTCATGGCCATACATACCTAGCTGAATGGAGAGTTGGGATGTATGTATTTTTGGGTACCAGTCTGTAAACTCTCTTACTGTGGGAAAAGAAGAAAATGGGTATTGGGATCAAAGAGCTGTCTCTGCCCCAGAAAAGGTTTATGGAAATGCTTGTTAACACAGTGTTCAAATTGCAGCAAGTGGCTAAGAACTGCTCGTTTCATCAACAATTTAAAAAAGCAAATGGAAATTTTTGTTGCTTTTGCTTTGGGGGAGGACATCTAAACCCAGGAGCACCCTAACATTCACTGCTATTTTTCAGGGGTGAGCAAAAATGTAGGTATGGAATTAGAAGGACAGGACTCAGGCCACTTAAGCGAAGTATTTTTTCTCTGGTTTTCAATGTCCTTGTCTATAGGAAATAAAAATTCCTACTTCATGGTGGTTGTAAGCATTACATGAGAAAGGTGAAATGTTAAAGCCTATAGCACAGAAAACAAGTGTTTTTTTTTTAATGTATCTCTTCAATCATCCACTCTTTCAACAGGCATTAACCAAGCTCCTGCTCCATGTAAAGCACACTGGTAGCTAATGGGGACAGAATGGTGAATAAGGTTGATTGTTCCTGACCTCAAGGAACTGTGCTGTGGTGTAGTGGGACATGGATATTAAACACGGTTACTCATTACAATTGTGTAAAGTGCTGTGAAGGAAAAGTAGAGCATGACACGAGAACCTGTATGGGAAGAGAGCTGAGGGAGGCCAAGGCTAGAACCAGTGGGGGTAGGGAGAGAGAAAGAGGTAAGAAGAATGATGTCCAGGTTTCTGCCTTGAGTAATGAGCAGACGGGATGCCATTTATGGATAATAGGAAGACAGAAGCAGGGGTGTAGAGGAAAGATGGTGGAAGGATGGATGGATGGAAGAACAAAGGAACAAGTAGAGTCTACTTTACAGGACAGATGGACAAATAGAGAAACAAATAGATGGATAGATTAATTTAATAAGTCTTTTATGAAGTATATGGGGTGTAACTCAATAAAATAATTTTGTACTATTTATTTATGTAGGGTCTTTTATTCATTTGACCCTTAAAATAACGCTGGGATATATATCACGCAGGTATGAATTTCATCCTTTCAGAGAAGATAAAACAGACTCAGGAAGGTCAAGCAACTTGGCGGAACGAGCACCTGAGTCTGCCGTCCTCCCATCCAGTGCTCTCCCCCCTCTCCCACATGATACGTATAATAGTGAGGAAATGAAGCGGCCATGGTGGGAGGCATGAGCAGTTTGGTGGAGAATGGGTCTGATATGCACCTCAGGGAGTAACAAGACCTTTGGGAGAAGGGAGAAAAGAGAAAAGCAGCCTGCACCCTTACTCAAGATTTCTCCCTTTCCTTCACAGGGCCAAGTATTTCCATGGAAAGAAGGCGAATGGAGAGATTGAGATCCGAGTGGAGCAGGTAGGTTGGAGCAGAGCCTTGACACTGTCACCCGAACCTTTTGTACAGCTGGCGCCATTCCCAGGAGCGACTTTGACCCCCAATCTATGTGGCTATAATGAACCAAGATTACCAGAACAATTCTGGCGTACATTGGGAGTCTCATTAAATTCCAGAATAATTTAGTCCAATGGTTTTCAATCTTTTTGTGTTAGCAACAGAACCTCCCTTCAAAGGTGATCTCAGGTAGGAGCTCATTCTACAAAATAGAGACAAGGAGAGCTTCTCTGATGGAAATGGGAGAGGGGAGCCCCAAAGCCCATCTGCCTCATTGCACTTCCCCACGTGCCTGCCAGGGTGCCTCATGCATGGAACTACTTGGGCTGGGGGCACAGTGGTTTTGAATCCTGGCTCCCTCATTTTCTGGGTATTGGGCAGGTAACTTTGTCTCTTTGTATCATCTTTCTCTTATATTATTGTTTTGTATCATTGTTGGGATTAAATTATTTAGAACTTCAAAGGAGATTAGAATCACGAATATTGGCTCTGATTATTAGCATTAATATCAACATCCAGTTCCCTCATTTTATGGGGGAAAGCAACATGACTTGCCCAAGGCTACATAGGAAGTCGGGAGCAGAATATGGTTCTAGGTCCAGGGTTCCTCGCATTCATTCAGTGAATGCTTGTTGGGGACCTACCCAGTGCTTGGCTTTAGCATGTCAGAGCATGGGCTCTGGGGCCAGATTCTAGGTTCAAACCCCAACTAACTGTGACTTTGGTGAGGTAACACCTGAGCTCTCTGCAGTTCATTTTCTTCATGTGTACAATTGGGTGATGATAGCATCAACCCAATGGGGTAGCTGTGAGGACCAACTGAGTTAGTCCATGAAAAATACTTAGAACAGTGCCTGGCACATACCAACACCTAGTAAATGTTACCCTTTTATCATCATTCTCCTCCTCCTCCTCCTCCTCATCATCAAAGACAAACAGTTAATAAGATAGGAAAGGTCCCTGCTATACGATGAACTCAGGAAAGTGCAATAAAAAAGTGGAAGGGTGGACTTTTTTAGCACTCCTTGAGTTTGCTGTGTTGGAGGAACAGAAAGCCTTTCTGAGCATCAAATTTGAGTTGGCTTCATATTAAAACACCTACAGCTTGCATTTCAATGTGATCCTGTGGCTTTCAAGTCTGTCCAATGTCCACTGGTTTTCCTTCCATGGCAAAGAGCAGGTTATTTTTGTTCACTTAACAAATATTTGTCAGACATCTTGTACGTTAGCTAGTTAACGTGGGGAACAAGGATAGAGAAGCAGAGGCTCTGTCCCAAAAAGCTTGTGGTCTAGAGAAGCAGGCAAGGGAGTCTTCACAGAACCTCCACACAGGTGGAATCCAGGAGAGAGGTCCAAACTCACCACCATGGGCAGCGGAGGCCACATTAATTGAGGGAGTCGAACGGCTTCAAGGAGAGGGTGGCATTTGAAGTGGATCTTGAAGGATGGGTATGCTGTCAACAAGTGGAGGCAACATGGAGAGTGTATGAGATGGAAGCAGTGTGAGCCAAGGTAAAGAGGCTGGAAGTATGGGGTGTGGAATGGCGGGAAGTCCAGGCCGGTTGCCTCCAAAACAGGATGTGTCATGCTCCCCTGACCCCAACCTACTCATTGTCCCAAGTTTCCTCTCTCAGTGAAGAGTACCACTGTCTACCTTCCACCTTAGCCAGAAACCTCACAGTCTTTTGGATTCTTCCCTCTCCTTCTGCCACTACGCCCATTCAGTTACCACATCCCGTTGACTCCATATAGCAGAGCTTCCTAGTCTGCCCGCTTCTCTCCATCCCCATTGCCTAGATCCTTGGTTGAACCAACATCATCAACTCTTATCCGTAATCTTCCTAGTCAACAGCCTCCAACTCCATCTTTCTACCCGCTTCCAATTAATAATGTGTACTAAAGCCAGAGAGATCATTCTTAAAAGGCAAATTAGATTCTTAAAAGTATTAACTTTAAAATCCCTTCCTCAAAGACTCCTCCTCTGAGCCCTCACACCCCCATCTCAATCAGGTAACCCCAGCTCTACATTCTTGGCTGTTACCTGAGTTTTCCCTTGCATAGCACCCCAGCTGTTCCTTCCTGGCCCTTATCTGAGTTTTTAACCACATATTTGGATGTGGGATTATTTGCATGAGGGTAGGGGCCATTGCTGTTTAGCTCTCACTCTCTATAGCACAGGGCCTGGCACATACTAGAACTGAAGCAAATATTTGCTGCATAATAACTTATAGATTCCACAGATTCCAGGCTGTTTGTTAGTTTCCAAGGGAGATAAATCACTGCTCTTTAATCTCCCTTCAAAAATCTGAGTTTTCCATAAACCATCTGGTAGATGCTCCGTTGTCAGCTTAGTTGGCCTTGTCTCATCCCATTTGTGAAAAACCCAAAGGCATGTTTTATTTTACCCTTTTATGTCAGTGCCTCTCCGGCCCAACTTATGGGCACAACGAGTATGAGCAGGAGCATCCAAGGGAATTGCCCTAACTCACCCTGGGGCTCTGGGGACACTCGGCCAGTCTGTGAGGGCTACAGTCACACTGGAAAACATAGGCTAATTTAGACTCCTCCTGACTTCCAGCCATCCCCCTCCTTGGAAGCCAGAAGACAAATTAGCCAGGAGACCAATTAGAAGATAATCTGGATATTTTTCCCTGGAAGACATGCCTCCCTAAACCCCATCTCAGAGTCTGAATTGTTTGTCTTTTTCCCATCTGGATCAATGGGTGGGTCACATAAGCAACCCCCAGGAATCTCATCTGCATCCTCGAGCGCTTGGTAGAAGTCTCAGGATGGAAGCCACTGTTTAGTCTGAGCTGGCCTCACATTTTGGAAGTCTGTCTCCCAACTGAAGGCCAAATTAACCAGATAATTGCACTGTCTGGGTTTTGCTGGACAGAGTGAATGAGTTAGTTGTGGTTGGCCTAGAGAAAGCCTCCGCCCCTTCTCTCCACCCTTTTCCCCCCATTTCAAAAACTGCTTGCCTCAGCTCTTACAGAGCCAGAAATCAAGACACCCTGAGGAGGCCAGTGGGGGAACTGCATAGTGTTGCATTCCATTACCCAGAATGCCCTGCTGGCTCTGTGGGGCCTCACAGCGGTGTCCTAGTAGGGCGTGGGAGGTTCTGGCCGGGGTGCTTGGCATGTCCAGCTCTCCTCTGTTTATATTTGAGGCAAAGGGTACAAGTCCCCCCTCTGTGGGACTAGTGATGAGGTTGATGAATGCATTAATATCAAGTAGGCTCACAGTTCTGCATGACTAGTGGACCAGGGCTAATGAGACAGGTCTTGAGTTTCATTCCTCTCTAATAAAAAGGGCCAAAATCACCATGGTCCATCTTGCCTCGGTGTTACTACAGGTGCTAAAGCATCAGGAATGACAGTGCCTTGTTCCAGCACACGGAGAGAAAGGCAGAAGTCCTTCTATGAGTCCTCCTCTGCATGAGTGCCAGAGGTTCCCTTCGAGCCCTGTCCTTGGGAGATACTGGGTTGAGATGAGGTTAGATAGATGTGTGTTGATCCCAGGGAAGGCTGCTGGTTGGGGTTCTGTTAATCTTTTGCCTTCCAACTATATATTTCTTCAACTTAAATGTCTCCTGGAAGCAGAAGTGGTATTTTTCCCCTTAAATATTTTTCACACTCAAGACCATCACATACTCATAATATATTTTTGTCTTACACCCACTTGCCTTCCATCCACAATTCTTCCTGGGGCAACCTTTCCTAAAATGAATGAATGAATCTTAGCTGTAGATACTGACCCCAAACACTATGTAATATTTCAAGAAATAACCATTGATAAGATAGAGAAATGGAGGTTGGATGTTCATTCAGTTTGGTGAAATGGTAACAGGTCAAACATTTTCCCCATGAGGAAATGACTGCTTGATAGAAATACACCTTGAGAGGAATTTGCCTAACGACTTGCCAAAGAGCTCTGCCCTTGGCTTTGCTCCACTCCTCCTTCTTAGCAGCAATTTATCAAATTACATTTGCCGACGACTTGAAGCTGAATGGGAGAAAGAATATACTGGATTAAATTTGGTGCAATCAGATTGGATGAGGTTATGCTATAAGGTGCGATTTAAAAACTTAGCTGAAGAAGAGTAGGATTGGGAAGCCTTAGTTTGTTAAAATCCTATAAAAAAAGATCTAAGATTTGAGTTGAGTAAATTCTTAATATTTGTGGGGGGTGGTGCGGTGTAGACTCTATTTACAGTTAAGACTGGGGCTCCAGAGTAAGACAACTAGAGACAGAATCTGAGCTCCACCATATTTTAGCTGTGTTGACCTTCCACTTATGCGTATAACATCTCTAAGCTTCTGTTTTCTTATCTGCAAAATGAGAATAATCATTTTAAACAAATAGATAAAATCTTAAAAAATACATAATTTCTGCTTGCTAGAGCTGTCATGTAGTTTCAGTGAGTTAGTATATGTATTATGCTTAGCATGGTTTCTGGCACGCAGATTGAGTGCTTAATAATCTATGGTTATGGTTGTTCATACCCCCAAACGTGATGCTGCTTCAGGTTGCATAATCAGAGTACAGCATTTGGAGTACAGGAAGGTGATGGTACACACCCACACGCATGCGCACACTCACACACTGTGCTGGTCAGACCCGAGCGAGAGACCCAGCTGAGTGTCACACTGTAAGGGGTAATAGCAACCTGGAATGCCTTCCGAAGAGAGTGCTTGGAGCGAGAGGACGGTCATCTATGAGCAAGAAGGTCATTGTGAGGATCTGGAGCTAGGTAGTCCAGAAAAAGAGAAGTTTCTGATAGGACGTAGGCTACTCTTTGCAAATATCCACCCCCTGAATGAGTCGCAGAAATACTAATAGCCATCATCTGTTGAGTACACTGGAGCCTCGGTTCTTGAGCTTGATTCATTCTAGAAGGCTGTTCAAGAAGTGATTTCTTTGAAAACAGAATCATTTTTTTCATTAGAAATAATGTAAATTAATCCTCTTCAGACCACCAAATGATTTCCTGTTTTAACATTTCTTATGTACAATACCTGTCTAATGTACTGTTTAATCTATAAATACTTCAACAACAAAAAGGACATGAAATGCAAATGAAAATTTAACAAAATGGAAATAAAATGCATGGTAAAAGATGAAAATTTATGTACACACTAGACCTACCGTTAGTGTTGAGAGGTGTTGACCACTGACTATGAGGAGGAGGGGTGGACGGGTGTTGTTGTTCGGAAGGGGCGTTGCCTTCCGTAAACGTGACAGGTAGCTCCTTCTTACGGAGTTCTTTCTCTCTTTCTCTCTCTTTAAGGCTCCACTAGAACTGGCCTTAAGCTCCCTGGGCCTCTGCCTCACTAAAAACCTATCCAGTGACGTTTGGTTTTGCCTGCGTTCTCACACTTGCCTGAAATGAAACACTGCATTGTCACTGAACAAGCTTATCATGCAGTTTGCTACTCCTTTGTCAGGGTGATATTTCTCTATAAAACTTTGCGTTTCCCCCATTTCCCAAGCATTTCCTTGATTAGTGAAGTAGGAATGTCTTTCATTCCCTCTTCTTCTGCCTCTTCAATTCCAAGTTGAACACATTAAGTTTGAGAACCAAGGTCTCACTGTGTTGTTTGACAACTGAGGCATTTTTCAGTGAACAGCTTGGTTGAGAACCGACTGGTTCGAGACGGGAAATGTTCGAGAACCGAGGTTTGACTGTACTTACAAAATAAGGCTTAATAGTTTTATAGTTGTTAGAGGCACTGGCATTGCCTCCATCCTCCAGAAACTGAGGCTCAGAGGACAGAAGTGGGTCTCCCAAGGTTGCCGACATATAAGTGGCAGAAGCCTTTTTATAAATCCAGGCAGTCTGACTTCAGAGCCCCCCTCTTATCTACTACATTTTCCTGCCATTGTTGCAGACATCAAGAGCAAAAACCAAATGCATTGGGTAAATCACTTTGCATACATGCTCTTATTTCAGCCTCTTTGAGGTGGGTACTCTGACTCTCCTCACTTAGCAGGTGAAGAAACTGAGGCTCAGAAAGGTTAAACACCCTGCTTGAAATGAGTGACAGAGGAGGGATTTGGACCCAGGTTTTATCTGCATGTGGGCTGAACTACCATAAGCATCTCTCCTAGAAATACAGCAACTGGTTCCAAAAGTATTGCAGGTAGTGAGTGTTGTAATGCGCCTTGAGGAATGAGCAGCTTTCTCCCCAGCTGCCGGAGTGCCCCCAGAAGGCAGCCCTCTGCAGGCAGCCCACTCTCAGAAGTGGCTCACTCAGGTGAGGAGAGCTGCCTTGCCCGAGGTCCCACCTCTTTCCTGGGGGAAGCCATATTCAATGACTGGCTGGCACAGGGTACAGAGACCTAGACCCTTGAACCCAATTTTCGACAATTGTGTAGGGCCATCCGAACTTCAGACCTCCTTCTGGAGTTGGCAGAGGCCTCCAGCTGAGATGGTAGTGCAGCCTGACCTCTCCCTCCGCTTCCTTCCCTTTCCCCAGAGCACTACCTGATATCCTTATCACAGTCTACCTCCGAGGACATGTATAATTCTGATAGACTTTGCCAAATTACCTCCATTGAGGTCGTGTAGATGATCTGCAAGAGTCTTCTGATCTGGATTCCTAGGACTCTCCGTGACCCGTGGCTCTGGAGTCCACCCTGTGCGGAATGCTGTCCTGGACGCAGCCCAAGCATTGATGCTGAACTCTGATGCGCTCCACAGCTCGGTCTTTCTATGTGACCGCCTTGTGTTTGAAATTCACCAGAGCCTGGCGTTTCTCTGCAGGGCTGAGTCCGACAGAACTCTACCCGCTCTGACCCACTAAGCCTTGTTTTGTTAACACAATCCTGCAAGATTTATTTGTTTGGCTTGGCTTACCCTGACCTCAGACGTTCTGTTTTGTATTATTTTTAAAAGCGTGCAGGTCTCCATGGAAGCCTTTTTCTTTTCAAATCTAAGAACCAGCTGGGGGAATAAAAAAAGCAGGTGGGCCACTAGGGTAGATTAGCCGAAACATAACTCATTAGTGGAGCAAGTGTTTCTCTCAACGATGGCATTGATTAATGGGGGTTTATCACCATCCTGGATCTATTTTTAGGCTCATTACTTCAAGAAGACAATAGAGAAATGGAGAAACAATAGTAATGGTGGTGGTAGGAAACTTTTATTGAACATTTACTGTATGCTAGGTGCCGTGCCAAGTGATTCCCATGCATTAACTCAATTAAAGCACACAGTATGCCTGTTGTGGAGGAAACTGAGACTCGGAGGGCTTAAATGCATTGCCTAGGCAGGGTCCCACAGCAAGTAAGAATGTGGGGAAGCTGGAATTTGCACCCAGGTTCAGCTGACTCCAGGTGTCTGGTTCTTAACCAAGCAGATCCATCCACGTGTTATGTTGACCTTGACTTTGTCTATATTGAGCTTTTGCCTCTTTTCTCTTCCTTAGGTTGCTTGAACCCGTAATTCCACTGTCTTCTTCCATCTCATTCTGCTCTTTTGATCTACTGAAAAATTACAGTTTCTTATGAGATGTTCTTTCAGAAAAGCCTCCTCTGAATGGCTCTTACTCAGTATTTAATGTTTCTTGCACATTGCTGCTAGCCCTCTGTTAACGATGCTGTTTGTTCTGTTTCCCCCCGAGAGTAAATACTCACTGTCTGCCTGTAGGTGTAACCGTGTCCTCAGACTACATGAATAGTGTAATAGTTCAGACTCCGGAGCCAGACCATTAGGGCTGGAATCTCGGTTCTGCCACTTCCTGAGTAATTTCACTTCTCTGTGCCTCAGTTTCCTCATATGTAAAATTAAAATAATAATACTATTGGGTTGGCTAAAAAGTCCATTTGTTTTTTCTGCTCTAGTAGTGTTTAGTTGTCTTTAATTTTGTTTGAAACAATTCTCTTAGGTTGTACTGTGACAGCTGTCATATCTGTGTGCATTTAAAAAAACATCAAAATTGGTGAATTTTTATGCAGCCATTTTAATATTGAAGGTGGAAGAAAATATACAACATTTTGGCATATTAGACTTCACTATTTCAAGAAAGGTAAAAATGCAGCTGAAACACAAAATAAAGATTTGTCCAGCATGTGGAGGAGGTGCTGTGACTGATCACAAATGTCAAAAGTGGTTTGCGAAATTTCTTGGTACTACTGACATTTTAGCCAAATAATTCTTTGCTGTGGGGCTGTCGTAGGCATTGAAAGATGTTTAGCAGCACCCCTGGCCTCTACCCATTGGAAGCCAATGGCGGGAGAGAGTGGATACACTCAAAATATCCAAATCAATAAAGTTATTCGTGAAAATGAAAAATGTGTCTTTTATTTTACAGAAAAAACATAACAGACTTTTTGGCCAACCCAATAATAATAATAAATACCTATAGCATTATGAGATTGAAAGCAAATGCCACATTTAAAGCACTCAGCACAGACACTAGAATTTAGAACGTGCACAGTAAGGGTCATGGCTGTTTTTAAGGCAACCGTCGCATCCTTGAACACACTTCCCTCAAGTAGTTTCCAGGTGTCCGTCTCTGGGATTACCCAGAAATGAAAAAGATATAACCCACATTCTAAAGAAATTTGCTGTATAGTTGGGAAGATAAGAAATATCCAAGTTCATGGTGTATTTTAATATGTATTTTTACTAACACACATGCAGTCATATTTCCCATTGACATATAGCCGTCACTGGCACTTGGTGTAAACTTCTAACTTTCCTTCGCCAGCAGACAGTGCAGGTTCTGGTCAGGGTGTTCCGTGTTTCTGAGTGAGTGTGTGAGTGAATGGGTGATATGGTACAGTCACAGAAGGATGGAGCCAGAACAGGGCCTTGAAGGTTATCTAATCCAGGAGTCCCCAACCTTCAGTCTGTGGACTGGTACCTGTCCGGGCCTTTTAGGAACTGGGCCGCACAGCAGGGTGGGGCGTGGGGTGAGCGTCAATGTACTCCACTTGAATCATCCCGAAACTGTATCCCCTGCCTTGGTCCGTGGAAAAATTGTCTTCCATGAAACCCGACCCTGGCACCAACACGGATGGGGACTGCTGATCTGACCCAGCCTCCTTGTGCGGCAGCTCAGAGGCTCGGGGAGGGGAAGTAACTGGGCCTGGCGCACACATCAAATTACCGTTGGAGTCCGAAGTGTGGGGAACCCAGGCTCCCGTCTCCCGTGGCATTGTTTTTCCCGCGGCATTTCCCCACCTGCCAACGTTGCCTTTTGTCCTCCTCTCTGAAGAAGCCATTAGTCCCTTCTGATGGTTTTAATAGCAGACAAATGAATCTCATGCTCTGGTCATGAAGTCCATG
The DNA here is from genome assembly GCA_004024845.1 of Tonatia bakeri. Classification (NCBI taxonomy): domain Eukaryota; kingdom Metazoa; phylum Chordata; class Mammalia; order Chiroptera; family Phyllostomidae; genus Tonatia; species Tonatia bakeri. Next base: position 16,542 of record PVIA01003332.1, read on the forward strand.
TTTTCCTCATTTACCTGCAAGAGGCTTTCTTCTTTGGGGAGGGGCTAGTCTAGGATGGAGTGCTGAGCAACAGCTGATAGCCCAAGGAGGGCGCTGAACAGTGAGGGCCGTGTGTGCGGGACATGGAGACCATGGCTGGATGAGGCTTGCTGATTCTGAGTGCAACGGGACTGCTTTGGCAGTTGGGTGATCCTTGGGGGCCGTCCTCCCTAGTGTGGCTGTACCATCTGTTAGCACCTTAATCTGCGGTGAGAAGAAAGGAGCATTGGGAATGAAAGCAAGTCCATCTTCTTGCACTGGAAAGTCCAGCTCATAGTTCCTTAGCCTCTGTCTGTCATGTTCAGTAATCCACCCTTTCTAACTGCCACCCCACTACATCAACGTTTGTCCTGCCCGCATTGGTATCAGATAATTGAGACGCCAATGGAAATTAAGTGGAAATTCTAAAGGAGAACTCAGTAAGCTCTCTAACCTCTTGAGGAATTTGCAATAAAAAGAAACAAAACTTATCTCAACCTGCTTCTTTGTTCCAGAAACACATACTGAGCACCTGCTATGTACTTGGCCTTAATGACACAGCCCCCCCACATTCAAAGTGTTCTCCTCGGGTGGATGGAGACATGTTGGGTGGTCACCATGATCCACTGCGGGGAGGCCTGTCATAGATGTGTCCGAAGTGTAGTGGAGCGCAGAAGAGGGATCATCCACCTTGTTTCGGAATTTCTTAGGAAAGGCTTCACAGAGAAGCTGGTGCTAAGTGGGGATGTGGGGAGAGAGAATTAGCTGTGTCGGGCCGAGAAAGGAGCAGATTTGCACATCAGACCTCTCAGCCAAAGAGCGGGTTTTAGATCTCATCTTGTTACCTGTGGGGAAAGTGACCAGAGTACGCGGTGCATGAGAAGGGGTGGTGGGAGACAGTGCCGGATGAGTAGAGAACAGCCTGCTCAGGGTGGGCATTATGTAGCAAGGCATGCGGCTGGAGCTTGTGTCCCAGACGCAGTGGGGACATGCTTATTTCACTTTGTAAGCCACAGAGTCATGTGATCATGTTTCCATTTTTAAGATGTACATGCTGAGAGTGGTGTTAGAAAATGGACCAGGTAGGAATGGCGGCAGGAGACTGGAGACTGGGAAACTCAGCTCTGGATTGGGTGAAAAGGCAACTTATCCTTGAATATTATGCTGGGCAATGAGGTTCAGGGAAAAGCTTTCATAACTGTTAAGTGAACACATGTGTGTTCTTGCTGCTGTGTTCTTGGCCCTTTAAGCTTCATTCTCATACCTGTAACTTGCATTTGAGAAGTGCTGACCCACTTTCCTTAAAACAGAGAGGATGACCAGACCCACATGGTGTGTTTGAGCTGCCATCACGTAAAAGCAAGGCACTGTCAACCACATCTTACGTAGCACCTGAGTCCTGGCCACTTGCCCTGATCCGTTTCACATCCCTCATTTCAACTCACTCCCCACCTCCCTCCACTCTGACCGTGCGATTCCTTTGACTGCTTGTGATCTCCCTCCTCTGCCCACTCCTGACCTCCTCATACCACTTCTCCAGCTCTGACCTCCAGCCTTTGCTTGGCCATTCTTCATGTTTGCTGCCAGCTCTGCTGTCATCCCCACCATTTGGGATCTGGCCCACTCCCTAATGAGTGGAGCCCCGCAGTCCAGCCCAGTCCTGCCAGCAGCCCAGCCCGGATGTGCTTACACACAGGATTTCAGCCTTTGCATTTCAGTAGGAATCAAGGGTTATTAATTAACCCAGGGTGGAACCTATTATGAAACATCCCAGAAAGCTGGAATGAACCAAAGGGACTTCTGAACTCACAGCAGGGAAAAATGCCTTTTAATTGACTTGGATGACTTCACCGCAAAAATCTGTCTGGCTGTTATGCTAAACTGGAAACTAATCTATTAGATTGTCTAAGGAATCTCCCAGCCCACCCTGACCAGAATCTCCTGAGGTGGGGAGTGGGGCCGAAACCGGACACAGCAACAGGACTGTGCTTTGAAATGGCTCCTTTTGGATCAGACCCAGTCTGGCTGCGTTTCCCTGGGAAAGAGAGGGAGGCTGATATCTGAGAATGAGTGTATATGACCTGCAGTGTCTATCTGCACATGAGCTTTTCTAAGGCACCACTTACTTTAGCATTGAGCTCAGGCTGAGTCTGTCTTGAACCGCTTTTCTCAGGGAATTTAGAGGGTGACATGAGAGAATTGTCTAGGGTGGCATTGTCATAGAGATGACAACTGTGCAGCCTGGGCTCAGAGGGGTTTGATAGCAATAGCAAGTCCCTAAGCACACACTTCCTAAGTGCCAGGCACACCCTCAGCACTTCCGATGGATTCATTCACTTAATCCCGTCACCACCTAGTGAAGACCAGGTACTGTAAGTTCCCCCATCCCCCAGACGAGAAGACTAAGAGGTGACGAGACTAAGGCTAAAAGAGATTCTATGGCTTACCCAAAGCCACATGTGTGCAAGGGAAAGAGCAGAAATTCGAAGTCTTAACTCCGGGTGTTATTTTACCTAGGAAGGTAATGACTTGCAGAAATGAAATCTGGGGACTTGGTCATTTTTTTCTCCCATGCACAGGGCTGGCTTGTACATTAGATTGGTCCCACGGGACTTAAGCTTGGTCCACGAGGTACTCTGTGAGCTAGCCCTCGCCACCACTACTACCTCATCCTCTCCATTGTCTACTGAGATTGTAGTCCCAGCAAACTGCTGTGGCTCCCCACCTGTCCTAATCCTGTCCATACGCACACCTCCATGCCTTTACTTATGTCAGTCCCTCCTCCTGGGACATCCTTTCCCACAGTTTGCCGCCAACTCTGTTCAAAGGTTAGCTCAGGTATTATATCTGTTTCCTCTGGCCACCCCTTCTATCCAGGCAGGGCAAGGGGCCTCTTATCCATGCAACCATGAACTTCATGCGCATTTCTGCCATTACATTTACCAGATTACCTTGAAATTACGAGTTCACCTGCCTGTCACTCCCTGCAGACTCTGGGCTCATAGGGAACACGGACAGCATCTTGATTCATTCTACAAATATTTATTCAGTGCCTACTCTATATTAGGTGCTTGGGCTATGGTGGTGATTAAAAACAGATATAGCCCTGACCAGATAGAGCTTGAAGTCTAATGGGAGAGACAGATGTTAATCACATGGTCTCTCTCTCCCTGTCACACACATACACACAAGCTACAAACTGCATTAGGATCTGTGAAAGAAAGACACACAGTATTACAGTAGCATGTGGTAGGTAAACCAGCACTGGGCATCTATTCAGGTGCATAGTAGATGATCCAAGTACCCAGATACATAATCTCTGCTCCATATTTATCAAACTTACCTGAAGTAGGGCAAAACAAATAAGCTCCAGAGAAAATATTGGATCTACTATAAGAACTTCCCAGTAGACAAACCCATCCAGGTCCTTTTTCACAGTAAAAGACACAGATAAAGCACCCATCTGACACTGTGATATAGGTAAAGAAGTAACGCTTACAATGCAGGTAAAACAGTGTTTAACATTAATATTGTATGACCACAGTGTGCCAGCCACTGTTTAAGGTTCATCTGTACAAATTCATTGAATCCTTACCACAATCCCACCACATAACTACTGATGCAACTGAGGCTCAGAGAGGTTAAGCGTCCTGCCCAAAGCCACACAGCTCACAAGTGGCAGAGCTGAGATGTGAATGCCTCTCACCATTCTGTAGAACTGGGGCTCATCATGGTGCACTTTCTTGCCCAAGGTCATGCTGCTGGTTATAGTAGAGCCAAACTATGGCCCGCCCCAGCCCCTGCCTGCCAAGTCCGGCTTTGGGCATTCTCAGAGGAAGAACTTGGCAATGATAAGAGGGCAGTGCCAGACAGGAAGCTGAACTAGGCCTTATGGGGCAACAAGGTTCCATTCGGGGGTCCTGAGTACATGTTGAAGGAAGGAAGGAAAATTCACTATTGAAGATTAGCTACATGCTCTTCGTAACCCCAATATTTCTTGCATATTGCTATAGTTAGTCCTTCAGCAGCTCCTGAAGTCTCTCATTATCATCCAGACGAGGAAGTCAAAGCTAGAAGAGGTAAAATCTATATTTACGCAGTTGGTGACAGAATTGTGATTGGCCCTACGTCTTCCTGGTTCTAAAGCTCATAGTTTTTCCCTCTACTCACTTGTTGCCCAACCAGACCTGGGAAAAAAGTTTGCTTCCTCTGGGCTGAAGCAGTTTTTTTTATCGAGTTTTTTCCGTAACCCAGGAACAGCCAACCTGAGTTTTCTGACCTCCCTTTATCTGTGGCCCTGGAACCTTGCTTTGCTCCCTGAGCAACAGCCCCAAGGCCCCCTCAGGGGCTCACGGGTGGCTGCTCCGCCTGTTGAAGATGGAGCTGTACCAGATGACCTCCCACCCACCCCACCTTGGGGCCTGCATTCTGTCCAGACGGGGAGGAGATTGGCGGCCCACCTCTCTGCTGCCAGGAACAGCAGGGGAAACAGAAGAGTTGAACCTCCCCTGATGCCAAGTGCCGGGAACCCAAACTTTACATTCCATGGACAGAATCACATTTTGAGCACTTGTCTTAATTTGCTTATTCTTGTACAGCTGCCTTGGTCTCTCTCCGGCTCCCTTTGCTCACCCCGTCCAGGCTCCCGGATGTCTATGGGATGATGGCCAAAGCCTTTCGGCAGCCCCCAGGCCCTTCCCATCCAGGCACCCGCCTGGCTTTCTCGCCACCTCTCTTTTCCTCTCTGCTCTGTGGTCTCCCAGAAGGCTTCGGAGGAACAAATGCTTAATTTAGGTGGTCTCCTGTTTGTAGTAGCTTTCTCCTCAGGGTCTGCATCTTGGTTTCCAAAAATGTTATTTCTATGAACATCTGTCTGTTCTTCCAACCATTCCATCCATATTATTTTCTGAAGATAAATCAGTTTGTTCTCACTAATTTTCATTACTACTCTGTAGTATTTTATTTGTGTAGAGGAAAATATTTTGTTGCCTCAGAAGAAAGAAAAGATATTGTGAGACATTTTGGTGTGATGACAACTGTGTCTTGGATCAGAAGAACATGGGATCAAACCTGGCTCTGCCTCTTACTACCTATGGGACTGAGGGCAGGGGACTCAATGTTTTAAGCTTTAGTTTTGTTATTTGCAAAACGGAGGTAGTAACGGCACTATTACTACATTGATCACATCAGAAGAATTTGGTCCATCTCAGTTAATTCAGGGAGGACCCTGGATCTAGGCTGACTCCTTTATAGAAGGAGGAACCAATAAATGCTTGGAGCATTTTCTACCTGCCAGCCCTCCCCCAGCCACAACAGACACCATTGCTCAATGAAGGCCTGCTTCCCAGCCAAGCTTAGGGCAGCCTCATTATTCCGCACACAGCAACCCGAGCTGGCACGAGATGAAACCCACTCGCTGACCCCAAAGGAACTTTCAGTTCTCACTTTCTATGGGTTTGATACAAGCCTGCTTGAAAAGGATGGTAAATTCTGGGAGAAGGTGGTTGGATCCTGGACAGATGAGCTCAGTGGGGAAATATATCATGGGAATAAGACCCACCAACAGCCGAGCTCTGAATTCTCTTCTGCAGTCTCCATCCGGCAGCTGTCTACTAAAGCAACTGCCTTCCAGCTGTACTTCTCAGAGGCCTGGTGTTGCACATCGGTATCTGGGCTTGCAAACTCATGAGCATATTGGAAGGAGATAGATAGATAGATAGATAGATAGATAGATAGATAGATAGATAGATAGACAGATAGATAGATAGAATAACTCATCCCTTCTCTATATCAGTCATTTGCACCTGGGACAGTTTTGCCCCCCAGGGGACATTTAGCAATGCCTGGAAACATTTTCAGCTGTCACAGCAAGGGGATGCCACTGGTTCTGTGGGTAGAGGCCACACATGCTGCCGGGATCCTGTGATACACAAGACAGCCTCCACAACCAAGGACTAGCCAGCTCAGAATGTCAGTGTGCCAAGGTGGAGAGATGCTGTCTTAGACTGAGACGACTCCAAGGCCTTCGGTGCGGGGATGCCCTGGTACCCTGCAGACGGGAGGAGAGGGTCATCCAGTGTGTGACAATGTGAGTTCACAGACCACTCTGAGGGGACTTCACCTCCACACTCCTTCCAGCCACCCCAGTAGCCTCGGGACAGGGACAGGGACAGGGACTTTCTACTTCATTCTTACAAAGACACTGAGTCAGGAGTTCCTGCTGTTTCCCAGACTTCTAGGAAGTTCCAAGAATGGAATTGGAACGTGGGTCTACTTTACCCCATGCTCAGTGATCCCTTGCCACACACCCCACACCAGGAAGTGTGCCCCTGGCTCTGTACCCAATAGCCCGGCTGCGGCCCAGAGCCAGCTGAAATCCCGAAAACCTGGACGGAGCCTGTTGTTGTAAAGGTACCCACCGTTTGTTTTAGTCAAGTAGGGTAAGACCTGCAGACATGGATACAGCTGTCATGAAGGAAGGTTATTGTATTTAGAGTCCCCTTAAAAGCAGGAGGCACAGCAGGCCATGCTGGGGGGCCAAACGGGGGAAGCACCTTGGCCAATTGAGAGGCACAGGGAGAGGGGGGTAAACGTGGGCCAGAGCCTGTACTGTGGTCAGGATTGGCTAATTTGAGTACTGTCAGCAGGCTGTGGGGTGTGGTGCCCTAGCTGACCTTGGTGGGCTGGTATCTGACCCTGAGGTGATAGGGTAGGGAGTGGTGGCCTGGAGAGGAAGCATAGGTTCCGGGTTGCTGGCTTACATTTGAAAGGTGCTTTTTGTGGGAGTTGTTCACTTTCTCTAGGAATTGGCTAACCCTGTGAGAGGCAGTCCCTCCAGGGTTGACAGGCCCTGAGTTGTCAAAGCATTAGCAATTAGGAAGTAAGACGGTAATACGTCTAACTCCAGTGCTTCACCACATGGCTGCTTTTTCAGTCTTACAAAACAGGACTCATGTTTCCGACTAAATATTATATAGAACCCAATAGTCATGCACATTTAGAAGTAACAATGACTAGTCAGTTTGACGCATAGCTAGAAGACCCCGAATCAGTTCAGCCTCCAAAAAATGTGTCCAAGGCCTCCCTTAGACGGCCTGCAGAAGCCCTCCTACCACAGCTTCCGTCCTGCTGCTTCCCTCGCCAGAGCTCCGCCACGGTTTGGGGCAGCCTGACCGAGTAGTTAAAAGCAGCGACCCTGGGGCCAGTGCTTGTGTTTGCACTCTTGGTCTGTCACCTCCCAGCCCTGTGACCTTGGGAAAATATACTTAATCCCATCACACCTTGGTACTCCCAGCTATAAAGAGGCCATGATAATAATAGAACCAACCTTATGGGGTCACTGTCAGAATTAATAGAGTTAACACATGGCAAAGTCCTTAGAACAGTGGCTGGTGCATAGTAAGTGCTTCAAAAAACTATTGTAAATCGTAATTCTAAGATAAATGTAATTTATGATATTCAATTATAAATATGCTCCACTATAATCAGTAGGTTGCCAGCGGAACTGCCAATGGTATTCATACGGCTACCATGTCTAGTTCTGTTACCATTAGTCATGCTCTTAATAGTATCACTACTTGTGTTTCTACTTCTCCAAAGACTTCAGCCACTGCTTCTGTGACTGTTATTTCTACTGGGATAACTATTGCCATCACCGCCACTGGGCATTGTTACTACCAGGTGAAAACGGTGTCAACTGGGACCTTAGAGTCAAAGCAGGACTGAAGGTGCAGAAAAAGACATAAGCTGTCACTACTGGGCCACCACTGACCTGCTTGTCCTATCTCTTCTTTCCTTTGCGGTTCCCCTGCACCGGGTTTAGGGGAAGCTATTTATGAAGCCCCCAGACATGCAGGGCCATTTCTGGTGGGGCTGTGTATGTGGTTCTACATTTATGAGGTGCTTTCTCTGAGCCTGCAAGCTCAGAAATGACCCATTACAGCTCCTTGTGGCACTGGACATGCAAGTGCCATTGTGAGTCGAGAACAGCGCTGGCTCAGCAGCTCAGATGGCCTGCCTGCTCCCCAGCATTGGACAAAGAAACGGTCTTGCCTTTGTTTCTTGACATGTGAATGCATGACCACGGGGGTTCTTTTTCCCTGACACCACCCCTGTGGTCCCCATTTGGGGATTAGGTTCAGGTTGGCTCTGAGCCCTCTCTGGGTCATGCTGTCGTAGAACTACTGTGTCCGCATTGGAAAGAAAATGAGCATTTAAGAAGAGAAATTTGGCCTTTAGAAACACGAGTCCCTATTGAGAAAAAGGAATCGGGAAAACAGCCTATTTGCAATGAGAAAAGTTGCCCCTGGGCTCCCCCTTTTCCTGAGCCCAGCCTTAATTTGGAGACATTTCACAGTGGACTTTTGAACGGATGACCAGTTCATACCAAGCTGCCTTAAATGCTTGGAGCAAAAACCCACGGGGACTTGCAAATCAACCTCGGGAAGAGAAATTAGCTATGTCTTGTCTCAGAACTCCCAAAGCCTGCTCCAAAATAAACACATAAGCTGTGCCGGCAGGGAAAGCATGGGCCTTTTTTCTTCTTCATTTTAGAAACTCCATGTGTGCATTATTTTAAATAGGCGCCAGCACACGAGGCCCTTTTAACAAGATTGCAAACAGATGGGGCCTTCGGCTGTTCGGTAGCTCTCAGAAACTAACACGGGAAGTGCTAAGCCGCCCCGTGTCCAGGCAACGTTCATTTTCTTCTCGAAGCACCAGTCTGGCCAGGCCTTTCATTCTCAGGGAGCACGAGCCTGCTTCCTGCATCAGGTGTGTCAGCCAGGGAAGGAAATATCTCCTTTCACCACATTTACCCGTGTTTGCATTTACTTAACCCTTTGGCAGCTTGGGAGAATGGAGGATTGTGCTAGCCTTGGAGGCCCCGTGCTTCCGGAGCTGGAAGCATTAGGCTTACTTTCCTTGTTATAAATGAGATTAGGATCCTTCCCCGCCCACATCTGTCCAAGGGCCCCCCATCTTACCCCGAGTCATAGCCAAAGTCCTTCCCATGACTACGGGCCCTTCAGGGTCAGATTTCTCTGGGCTTCTTCCTGCCCCTGTCTCTCCTGGCTACTCTGATCCAGCCACACTGGCCTTCTCACTGTTCCTGAAAACCAGGTGACAAAAATCTAGTGTTGGCGAGAGTATAGAGAAATTGGAACCCATATGCGTTGCTGGTGGGAATGTAAGATGGTGCAGCCGCTGTGGAAAACAGTATGGGATTCCCCAAAAAGTTAAGCACAGAATTACTGTATGACCCAATAAGTCCTTTTTTGGATATACATATATGCAAAAGAATTGAAAGGAGGGACTCGAACAGATGTTTGGAAACCTATGTTCATGGCGGCATTGCTCACAAAGCCAAAAGGTAGAAGTGACCCAAGCGTTCACCAACACATTGTATGACTCCGCTGACACGAAGCTCCCGGAGGAGTCAAACTGACAGACAGAAAGCAGAGTGGTATTTACAGGGGCCGGAGGGGATGGGGGAGTTCATGTTTAATGGACACAAAGTTTTTTCGGGCAGGCTGCGCCACGGTGTGAATGCACTTAATGCACTGGATTGAATGTGTAAAAATGCCTGAAATGCTAAGTTTTATGTTGTGTGCATTGTATCACAATGAACACAGATTTCGAAAAACTCAAGAGAGAACACCCTGCCTCAGGGCCTTTGCTGTTGCCGTTCTCTTTGCCTGGAACCCCCTCCCCCCGGGCATTCACATGGCCCACGCCCTTACTGTGTTCAGGCTCTTTGCACAGAAGCCACCTCCCCAGAGATGCTCGGCCACTCCCTCTGTAAGGGCAACACACCGACCATGCACACTTCTCAATCACGCGCTCACTTCTCCTCCTCATTTTCCTTCACAGCACTCAGCACGCTGGGCACTAACCCTGCTGGTCTTTCCTGAGTCGCCAGTGCTGAGCCAGAGCTGCAGCAGAACAGCAGGGCCTCCCTGTCTGGAGTCCAAACCTGGCTGTGTTTCCAGGGGCCCCAGCAGGAGCGAGTGGCAAGTCCTCTTCTGGGGGTGCAGGGCTGCCCTCAGAGGTGCAGATTGGATTACGTGGAGGGGAGGTAGGACACGGGGGAGACAGCTGGGAGGCAGTTCTGTAAGAAAAGGTCCATGCTGTGGGGACCTGTGGGTTGAAAGGAAAAGTGGGGGGCTCTTTTTCATCCCAACAACCCTGAAAATGATTTTGAACTTTTAAAATGAAAAAAAAAAAAAAAAAGACAAACCACCCCACAAACAAAAGTATGTTAAGTCAGGATAGAGCATTTTAATTTATCAGAGCTTTGATGGATAAGATGTTTCTGTCATCACATTATAACATCCAATTTTCAATTTGGAAAAAAATATCTACAGAAGTTAAATAACATCAGGCCTACAGAAGCTCCTTCATTATCTCCCCCCAGCATGCTCAGCAGGGTCACGCAGCTCCATCTCTCGCCTCTTCTCACCCTAAGCAGCTCTTCCTCCTGCACCGCCAGCCCCTGCCACCTTCACGTTCAGCTGCTGAACAGTGGCCTTGGCTTCCACATCCCGATCTCCAGCTGAATCCGGGGTCCATCTGGACACATGTGGGGAAACTTTCACGCTTGCTCGCTTAATCATAGAAGCACAGTTTTCTGAACACGCAGCAGAATGATGTTGAAACACGTGGAGATCAGCTCGGCAATGAGAAGTAGATTGCAAAGGGACAGTCACGGTCATTCTTCCCTGTGTAGCTAAGCTGTGGTTTTAAAACCTCTGAACATGTGTCTGATCTGTCACAGGTAGCAAAAACTGTTGTCAGTAGCAAAATTGTTTCTAGGTCTTGCAACCTTATCAAAGCTCTGGAGAGGATGAGAGAGGAGGCTATGGTTGTCCCACCATTCTGTCCCCCTTAACAGCTCCTCCTCCTGTCCCCTCTTTCTCCCACCCCCTTCCTCTCCCCGCTTTTTTCTCTTCCTCCCTCCTCCTCCTTCTTCTTCCTTTCCTCCATCTCCTCCCCTCTCCTCCTCTCCTTCCATAAATACCCTTCTCAGGACATTATAAAGTGCCCTCCCACCCTTGCAGTTTCCTCTGGCTGAGGGAAAAAGGACATGGAGGTTTTACTTTGGTTCTCAGGTGTTGCGGTTTCTGTGGGTACAGCCGTCTTGGGAATCTGGGCAGGGAGTGATTGTTAGGACAGAACCAGGGCATGCCTGGGCCCTCCTACTGCCAGTCACCAGAACCTCACCATGACCCCTGAAAAGTGTGCATTTATGCTTTGGAGAACAAAATTGTCTATTAAGATATTCCTCAAAAATCAGAATGATGCATTTACTAGTGACTTTTCTCAAACCTGACTCCCTGACTTCTTCCATTGGCGAGTGTGATGGGAATGATGAAGGTGATGGTGTTGGTGGTGAGGATGGTGATGACACTAACCTCTTACCATCTCAATCAGAATAAAATCCTTACCACGATCCCATCCACCACCCCCTCTCCGACCTCATCTTCTCTCCTCCGCTTACCTCCTCACTGGCCTAGCTCCAGCCACACTGGCTTTCTTGCTGTTGTTTGCACTTTGTGTATATGCTCCAGCCTCAGGGCCTTTGTTCTTCCTGCCTGGAAAGGCCTCCCCCTTTAGCACTCTGTTCATTTCACTGATCAATGCCACCTTCCCCCGGCCCCCTTATTTGACATAACCTCACTTCCAGCCGCTCTGTCCTCTTAGGGATCTGTTTTTCCTCTCCTGAGATTATTCATTGTTAATGGTCCATCTCCCCCAACATTTGTAAGTTTCATAAGACCAGAGATTTTTGTCTGTTATTTTCACTGTTGTGTCCTCAGCCCCTATCCTTGGCATAGTAGCTGTTCGATAATAATTTAAGTGAATGAAATAATGGATGGATACAGAGTCTCCCAGACCTGAATTCAAGTTCTAGCTCTCAGTAGCTTTGTGTTCTTAGCCAAGTCATTTGTCAGTTCCTCTCTGCTCCTCACTTAAGATGTTATTTATTTATTTTTTAGAGAGAGGGGAAGAGAGGGAGAGAAACATCAATGTGTGAGAGAAACTTTGATTGCTTGCTTCTCGCATGCCCCTAACTGGGGGACCTGGCTCACAATGCAGGCATGTGTCCTGACTGGGAATCGAACCAGCGACCTTTCAGTTCACAGGCCAGTGCTCAGTCCACTGAGCCACATCAGCCAGGGCTGCTTCTCACTTTGCTATCGGCCAACGAGGACACTCAAACCGATGTCAACCGATTATTGTACTGATCAAATTAAATAACATAATCGTGATAGCTAAAATTGGTTACACATTTATTTTTACCTTGTACCTTGTTAAGGGCTTTTACATTGATTAATGTACTTAATGCTCACAGCCACCCTAGGAAGACGCCATTCTTAGCTGCGTTGAATGAGGACTGAGACACGGACAGGCTAACTGACTTGCCCAGGCTGTACAGCAAGTAAGGGGTGGAGCACAGATTCAAACTCCTGTGGTCGGATTCTAAAAACCACTATGTTATGCCAAACACTTTGTAAACTGCAAATGATTGCTCTTGATTTTTTAAAAAAATAATGTGGTGACTGCCTAATTTTGGATATTCCTTTACTGGAACATTTAGGAATGTAAATTTTGTCCTTTTATTTTTCCGGTGTTTTCATGTTTATTTTTGACATGCTTTTATATCTTTCTCTCTCACTGCTCTGCCTGTTATGTGCATCCATGGGTGCACACACACGCAGGGGAATATTATGACTTTTGATGAGCAGAAGGTGCCTTTGCATCTGCTATCAGTTGCCTGTGCTCTGCATGGGGAGTGGGCATTTCTCCTGGGCAGCACACCCTGACCCAAGGGCCTGGGCCTTCCCTGAGATGCCAGGTGTGGCCCCTGAGCAAGAACGGGCCACTGAGTGAGTCTGCAGACTCTCAAAGCCTCTTTTGTCTGGGAGGTGAGTCTGAACAGCTGGAAAAGACCTCCGTCTCGAGATGCCAGCCAGGAAAGTCACTGAGCCCACCAGGCCCTCGGAGCTAGAAGCACAGCCTGTGCCGGGAAATCTACAGGAAGCATTTCTTGCTGACTGCAGGCCTTGGGCCGCCTGCCAGGGGTTTGCCAGCAGCGAGGCAGTTGGAAGAGGCACAGTGGTGCAGGAGGGGCAGGGGCCCACGGACTTTGCTGACAGACGCTGCAGACTGACGTGGAGAAGACCTGGGAAGGTGTAAAAATGAGGGCAGCCACAGACACAAGTGAGGCCAGAGGCCAGCCAGGTGTCTCTTTAGCTGAGCCATCTCTGCACATTGGAACACGAGTCACCTCAAATTAGCTACCTGTTGGAAAGTGAAGGGTGTCAGCCTGGGTTTGGGTCCACGCTGATGTAATTACCAAGGTGCCATTTTGGGCAAAGTCATTCTGCCTCCCTGGGCTTCACCTTTGACATCTGCAAAGTAGACATCATTTATTCAATATTACTGAGCTCTTTGGGGTTAGGTGCTGGGACAGAGCTGTGAATGAAACAGAATCCTTGCCCCCTGGTGCTTCCATTCTAGCAAAAAAGATGGACAATTAAGTATTTAATTGGGAGGGATACCAAGTGTTTATGTCAGATAGGGATGAGGACTATGGGGGAAGATTAAACAAGGACGTGGGGCAGTGAGTACAGTAGCTGCTTTGCAGGGAGGGGCCCCTGGGGGCGCCATGGAGTAGGGGTGTGAGTAGCAGGAGGGAGCCGACCATGCTGCCAGCTCCCGGAAGCACTTAGAGGCCGGGGTACAGGCAGGTGGAACTGTTTCACCGTGGAAAGGGGGCCAGCCTGGCAACAGCGAGTAAGTCGGAAGCGGAGTGCCAGGAGATGGTGGGAGGCGATGTCAGGGAGGTCATCCGAGTCTAAACAAAGGGGACCTTAAAGACCATGTAGGGTTTAGGTTTTCTATATTTAGAACTTTTAAAAATTATTACTGCTGTCCATCTTTTTAATGACTCTTTTAGACTCTGTAGACTCTGAGAAAGCTATATGAAGAAAATCATAGTACATGCAGAATGCTGTTTGTTTTTTTTTTAAGGAATTTGTTGATGACACAATTTCCTTCCCAAGACTAATAATCTGTTAGGGATTACAGTGGAATTTTGATGATAACTTGCTAGAGGACTCAGGAATGCTCTAATCCTACCTTGACAACCACCACCATCCCTGTTCCAGGTTTCTAAGGTAGCTGAAAACACAAGGAGGAATTGCAAATGGGAATTGAAATACCAATAAGGTCAGCTGGCCTAGGCCCACCTCCCCCAGTGCAGGGCTCTCACTAAAATTGCCCTGAATCCCTCCGTTTAGGCTCCAGATCAAAGCAGTGCCACCTCTTAGCCTCCTGTAAGCCAAAATCTCACTCGTAGATGTTCCTTGCTAAATATGTGGCTTCTTTTCCTAAAGAGTTCCAAGGTACAACAAATGCAATTATAAAGAGAGAGAGCAGGATGTCTGGGCCTTCTGGGAATCAGGGTTCTTTGCTGCCAATTCACGGAAGAGAGATGGCAGAGAGAAAGGTGGACGCTGGGGTTGGCTTGTTTGAGGAGCTACAAGGCTGGTGGGAGGAAGTTAACAGGGTGGCCCCTCAGATCAGCGGACACTCAGCTGCAGAGAAGCAGAACATGGAAGCCAGAATCCCATGTGGTCTCCTGGCTTCTCAACCCAGCAGTGCCCCTACTTGCTGTTAAATGTATTGGGTTGGCTAAAAAGTCCATTTGTTTTTTTCCTATAAAATAGTTCTAGTAGTGCTCAGTTGTTTTTAACTTCATTTCAAACAATTTTGTTAGGTTGTACTGTGACAGCTGTCATATCAGTGTGCGTGTAAAAATAAAAAATACTTACCAAAATTGGTGAATTTTTGTGTAGGCCTTTTAATACTGAAGATGTAAGAAAGCACGCAATATTTTCAGCATATTATGCTTTATTATTTCAAAAAAGGTAAAAACACAGCTGAAACACACAATAAAAGATTTATGCAGCATCTGGAGAAGGTGCTGTGACTGATCAAAAGTGTGTTTGCGAAGTTTCATGCTGGAGATTTCTCATTGGACAATACTCCATGGACAGATAGACCAGTTCAAGTTGACAGTGATCAAATCGAGACACTGATTGAGAAAAATCAATGTTCTACCATGTGGGAGATAGCCAACATGCTCAAAATATCCAAATCAATAAAGTTGTTGGTGAAAATGAAAAATGTCTTTTATTTTATGGAAAAAACTAAATGGACTTTTTAGCCAACCCAATAGCGCTGAGATGTCCTGACCGCTGCCTAGCAGTTTCTCTCTATGAGGTATAGTAAGGAGTAGGGCAGAGGGTCAGAAGTTGTCCTAGTATTAGAAACTGGGCCTGGGGGTACTGGAGGCCGCCCACCTTCTCCTAACAACTCAGTGACTCTCAGTGTCTGTCTGTGTCTGTGTGTCTCTCTCTTGCAAAATACATGGAGGGCTTCAGGCCATGGAAAGGAGCATACTGTAAGGATTTAAGGGTATGTACGGTTTGGACCAGACAGGTCTCCACTACCTGGAATGTCCAGTATCTTATCAACTACCCCCCTGGATTGCAGAACAGTCTGTCTGCCAGCATCTCGCCCTTTTCAGGAACTCTGGACAACATCTCTTTGTGTCAAAACCCCCCTTCAGTCAGGCTTCATGGTCAAGGTTGATAGCTGCCACCTCCACATTCCCACCCACACATTTTTGGTTTCTCCTGTGCAATCCAGTCATTCAATTTCAAGTCCCAATTTCTGTTTCTTTCCCATTGATCTGTTGGCCTAATAGCCTTCAATTTATTAGCATGATGATGATTGCAATCACCATTTTCTACTATGACATCAACATCATCACAAATGCAATTATTAGCAACTAATAATTACATTAGTAATACTATCTGCTTGGCGTCCCAAACTTGCCAGGTGCTGGTTCCAGTGAGAATGCAGTGAAGGACCCTGCAGGAAACTGCATGCATTCCATCCTGTCCCGTGTGTGTGTGAACATGTTCAGGCATGCGTGTTTGCTTGGGACTGGACATGTGTTTAATTACAAACAGGTGCTTCTATCTCCTTCTGACGTAGGGGGCTGGAGAAAAGATTTTGTTAGTGGATATGATTCCAGCCATATCTAGCACTGATAACAGAGACTGGAACTTAGAAAATGCTGCATAAGTATTTGTGGTTAAATATCTCATCTCTCCCCTCCTCTGCAGCCTTTGGTGTTTCCCAATGGCCTCCCAAAGCTGTCTATATGCCCTAGTTCCTGAAACCCGTGAACATGGTATTCCAAAGGGGTTTACACATATGATCATGATTATGGCCAATTTTCTTTAAATATGTCTTTGTGTTCCATCCTCTTCTTTGGGACTTCAGTCACGCATGTGTTAGATTGTTGGATATTGTCCCATAGCTCACTGAGGTGTGTTGTTTTTTTGTTTTCAGAATTTTTGTTCCTGGACTTTGTTTTCTATAGTTCGTATTGCCTCTTCTTACTGTTAATTCCATATAGTGCATTTTCCACTTAACGTACTATGTTTTTATCTCTAGAAGTTTAATTTTTCCATTTAAAAACTTTTCATTTTTCTCTTATTATGTTATTGTTGTTTTTTACATTCTTGAGAATGTGGAACATATTTATAACAGTGTTTTAGTTAACTTCCTAATTTTTAACTTCCATTTTTGCTCTTCCCATCATGTATCTTATTTTCGGGTCTGTTCTTATTGATTGATTTCTCTTTATGGGTAACGTTTTCCTACTTCATTGCATGCCTGGTAATTTATGATTGAATTCCGTAAATTTTACATTGTGAATTTTACATGTTGGATGCTGGATTTTGTTGTATTCCTTTAAACATTGTTGTACTGGCATGCAGTTAAGTGTCATGGAATAAACTCGAGACCTTAAGGTCATACTTTTAAACTTTTCTTATGATGTATCTTCACAGAGTGATTAATCATCCCAGTGTGCCTAGGATTAAGGAGGTTCCCAGGATATGAGACTTTCATTGAAAAACTAGGACTGAGTTTCTGAGAAGCAGGACTTTTATTTTTAAAATTGGGAAAGCTCCCAGCAGACTGGGACAGAGCGAACGTCCTGGATCTAGAGCATGCTGTAGTGCAGGGCTGATTGAGTCCCACTACTGAGTGTTGAGGACCTACTCCTATCACAAGGTCTTTACATCCTAGCTGGGAGAACGTGAACTGTCCCAGACGGTGTGAGTTCTGGAGTGCTAAATTTACTGTTTTTTGATGTTCTTTCCTTTCATGCATGCTCAGATCAGCACTCAAAGACTTGCACATCTCCCTGGAGGCCTTTTTCTGTGCATTTCTATCTCTTCCTATATTCTGTCCTGCAAATTCTAGCCACCTTGGCCTCCCTGAATTCTAGTCTCTGACTCCCCAGCTCAGTGAGGCTGCCGAGCCTGTTGGCATTCTCCCATGCTGCTCTACTGCCTTAAAACTACCTCCAGGCAGTCAGCATGAGTAATGATAGGGATAATTTCATTAGTTTTCTTTTTGCAGGAATCATAGTCCTGCCATGCCTGTTGTCCACTGTCTGAAAACCATTACTTAATATATCTTCTCTGGTTTTCTAGTTTAGATGAGAGTGTAAATATAGTCCCTATTAATTCACTACAGCCATAAGCAGAGGTCCTTAATCTTAATATTTTATACTTCGATTAAAAATTTTTGTTTAATTTATTTATTGATTTGAGAGAGAGACATCAAGTCGTTGTTCCATTTATTTATGCATTCATGGGTTGCTTCTTGTATGCGCCCTGACCAGGGATTGATCCCACAACTTGGGAGTGTCAGAACGACCCTCTTAATGCTCTAACCAATGGAGCTACCCAGACGGGGCCTAAAACCTATGTTATACATATTTGAAGAGGTTGCTCTTTTTTTTGTTACACCATTTTTTGATATATCAGTTTACTCTTACAATGACAATGAAAAATATGAAAATAATAATGACAACTGTTTACAGAGATCTTTCTTCTTTGTTTCAGTCCTGTCTAGGTGTTTCATATGCATTATATGAATCTTTACTAAAACTTTTAAAGATAGATATTATCGATATTATTATCTCCATTTTAAAGATGTCAGAACTAAGATTCACAGCAGTTAGTAACTTGATCAAACTCATCAGCTAATATATTGCCCAGCTTACAGCTGATATAGTCTTTCTGAATATTCTTGTATCCACACCACAATGCTTAATGTGTAGTATTAACACATAAGAAAACAAATGTTTTTGAGGTCAAAGGTTAAGTTATATGGAAAATTTAAGCGACTCTGATCATGTTTTACAATATAAGTAAATGGCTAATGTTTTACTTTGTGTGTGTGTGTGTGTGTGTGTGTGTGTGAGAGAGAGAGAGAGAGAGAGAGAATGTGTAAATATATGAACATATGAAGGTCTGTCTAGAAAGTACCATGTAATGTGAAAAATAGAGACATTTATTGAAGAAGATACAAGATGCAAGAAATATTGTACACAGTACAATGATGCTTCAGCCCCCTTCAAAGTAGGCACCTTGGGACCTCACACATTTCTCCCAGCTTCTCCTCCACTGTTCAAAACATTCTGCAAAATCCTTCATTGAAATCCCCATTGTATTTTCCTGAATCTCATCAATGGTCTGAAATCTCTTCCCTTTCAAAGGTGATTTTAGTTTGGGGAAAAGCCAGAAGTTGCCGGGTGCCAAAGCTGGGCTGTAAGTTACCTGGGTGATGTGATGTCTTCCCAGAAAGTGCATGAGACGTGGTACATGAGTGGGCGTGTTGTGATGAAGCTGCCAATCACCAGTCGCCCACAGCTGTGCCCATTTTCGTCATGTTGCATTGCTCAACCCACGAAGGACATTGGGGTAGTACTCGTTACTAATTGTTCGGCCTGGAGGAGCATACTCATGACGGACAACACCTTCCCAATCAAAAACACAGTTAACCTGGCCTTGATCTTGCTGTGGCTTTGCTGTGCTATCTTCAGGCATAGAGAACCAGGCAACTTCCACTGGGACAACTGGGCCTTTGTTTCCAGATCTTACCCATCGACCCATGATCCGTCTTCAGTTATGAGCTTCTTGAGGAAATCTGGTTCATTGGTAGCAGTTGGAATCAAGTCATTAGCAACTGCAGCACGATGTTCCTTCTGCTCTGGCAGCAGAAGCCACGGAACAAATTTTTCCATGACATGTTTCATGCCAAGATCCCGCGTCAAAATCTCAGACGCCAGTTTTTGGAACCTCCAGATCAGCTTCTAGTTCTCGCAGTGTCAGTCACTGATCTTTGCTGATTGCAGCCCACACACGGTCAACATTCTCAGGGTGCTGCTTGCTGCAGGCCTTCCAGAACGTGGATCACTGTCAACAGTCTCAGCCACCTTTGAAGTGTTTGTGTCACACTGTTACTTTTGCTGCACTCGTGGCGTTGTCCCTGAGAGCCTCTCAATCATCCAAATAGTTGCCACAGAGGAATGTTCAAGCTTAACGCAAAATTTGATGCAGATTTGTGCTCTACTCGCTCAGTCATTTTGAATGTGACGGCCACACAGTGCACATGCTCACGCAATGGTGTCTACCACCGCCACTAACTAGTACAGTGAAGTCATCATTGTTCACGCATGTGCATTCCAGTCCACTCTCCTTGGCTGCCAGGTTACACCCATGTCGTGCAAACCATTCTTGTTACATTAACAATGACTGGACGTTTTCAGGACAGGCTTATGTATGTGTTAGGTGAAGTAAATAAAGGAGCCTTACCTAGCCACATTGGCCTTTTTGAACTCTGATGCCTTTGCATGCAATACTGAAATTGCATTTAATTTCCAAGATTATTGTATTAGTTTTCTAGGACTGTTGTAACAAACTACTACAAACTTGGTGGCCTGAAACAACACAAATTTATTCTCTCACAGTTCTGGAGGCTAGAAGTCTGAAATCAAGGTGCCAGCTGGTCTGCACCCCCTCTGAAGGCTCTGGGTAGGGAATTCTTCCTTGCCTCTTCCAGCTTCTAGGAAGTCCTGGAGTTCCTTGGCTTATGGCAGTGTAACTCCTGTTTCTCCTCCATCACCAAACAGCCATGCCTTCTTTCCTGGGTCTCTCTCTCCCTTCCTCCTCTTTTATAAGGACTTGTAACTGAATTTAGGGTCCACCTTAATCCCAGATGGTCTCATCTTGAGATCCTCAATTACATCTGCAAAGACTACTTCCAATGAAGGTCCCATTTGCAGGTATCATCAGTTAGGCTGTGGACCTCCTTGGGGGAGGATACAGTTCAACCCACTACAGTGTCTTTGAGGGCTCCGAAAATCTTCAAAACTGGCTACTCTTTGAGATTCTGTCAGGAAGGCAGTCCTGTTCTTGAGGGAGAAGTGGCTTGGGTCCTGTGTCCCTTTTCATGGTTGCTGAAGCTTTTAGAAAGTTAATACAGATGAGTGTATTAACTCATCTCCTTTGCTTCCCCATCTGTCTGTGTTTGATCCAGCAGAGGCTTGCTACCCTACAACCCAGGCATTTACCTCCTGTAATTACTCAAAAACCATGACTAAGAAATAACTCTAGACACTCACTCTGAATAAGATGAACTTCTAACTTGTATGCCAAGCCTGAGTATGTCTTCTATCCAGGTATCTTTCTTTGCATTTGGTTAGCAAAACAACCCCTGGGTCTTTGCCACCTTTGAGCCAAAACTTCTATCATCCAAGTTTCTGATTCACTCCTTTTCTTTATCTACTTGGTGCCCAGCTATCCTGTGTTGCACCTTTCTGCCAACTTCTTTTGCTCCACAAACACAAGCATCAACTTTTCTTGCTATTGCTTCTTTGTAATCTTGCCAAGAAAGTATCTTAAACATGATGGGACTGCATTTTTAAGGCATTAGACTTAATAACTAGGTCATTACCACTATTTACTAACTTGGACTCATTAACAGGGCTCTTTGCTTTTCACCTTACTACAGCATAATGAGGTTATTAATTAGAGCAAGAGACGTAAGCACTCTTGGTTTGCTTTAAGGCCATCTGGGGAGATGGCTAAGCCTTTGGTCATAATTTCTGTTAAATGTCTCTAAGGGGATACATTTAAGTCACCATGGAATGATATTTTCCTTTAACATAAACTTGTTTTTCTCTTTAAATGGGTTATTTTGAGGTCCCTAAAATTCTCAGTTGTAATCCACCTAATGGCTTATTCAGCTAAACAGCAGAGGCAGTGGGGTAGCAATTAAAAGCACAGGCTGGAGCCAGACTGCCTGGGTCTAAATCCTGGCTCTGCTTCTTGTTGTGTGACACTGTGAAAGTTATTTCATCTCTCTGTTTTTTTAATAATCTGGGCAAGTGTGAAGATTAAATGAATACATACATATAAAATGCTTAGGACAGTAACTGGTATGCAGGGGGTGTAGTACATATGTGAGCAGTTATTTTTATTCATCAAATCCAAAGAAATAGCTTTCAATAACTACTGTGTAAAAGGCACAGTTTAGTACTGTGAACTTTCTGGAAAGGGGTTACAGGTTGCATTGTGTCTCCCTGATATTTATATGTTGAAGTTCTAGCACCCAATACCTCAGAACATGGCCTTATTTGGAGATGGGGTTTTCCCCACAGGTAATCAAGTTAAAATGAGGCCATGTGGCTGCTTCCAATCAAGTATGACTGGTGTCCTTATAAAAAGGGGAACTTGGATACACAGACACATATAGAGGGAAGGCAAGGTAATGAACGTGGGAAGAAGGTGGTCATCTAGAAGCCAAGGAGATAGGCCTGGAACAAGCCTTCACAGCCCCCAGAAAGAATCAGCCCTGCTGACACCTTGATTTTAGACTTCTAGCCTCCAGAACTGAGAAAAAGAAACTGCTGCTGTTTAAGCTGCCCAGTGGTGGTACTTTGTTATGGCAGCTCTAGGAAACACAAAGATGGTCCTAACACAAATCTCTGTCCCCGGAGGGAGCGTATAATCTTCTAGGAGGGATGTATTCCATAGGGCAATGGATGCAAGCAACAGAAATCCACTAAATCTTGCTTAAACAAATAATAAAACAAAAAAATGAATTTATAAGGATACAGAGGCATCTCATAAAATCTGAGGGCAAGATTGTAGCTGGCACAGAACATGAAGAGTACTACCCATCTCTTGCCTCTGCCCAGCTATGGGGACTGTGGCCGGTCTCTCTCTCCCTCCCTCTCTCCCTTTCTCCCCTTCCCCTTCTCCTTCCTCCTCTCTGTCTTTCACCCTCTCTCCCACCACCCTGTTCCTTTCTGCCTCCCCAATCCAGATGGCAGAAAACACTGTCCCTAGTTGCACTCAGGTTTGTGATTTAAAGGTACAATCCCCTGGAAAGAAACATCATGAACTGCTCAGCAGATTCTAATTCTGATACAAGGACATCTATTTTTCCACCCTGGGTCAGGGGCCCACACCATCAGCTGTGACCAGGGGAACAGTATTTCAGTGCACAGACATGGTGCTTCTCCTGTAACCATGTGGATGGTGTGAGGGGAGAGGTCATGACCAAAAAAGGAAACAGATGGCAGGTAACCTAAGGAGGGTTCCATTAACAGTGATAAATGGTCACATAGCTGTGGGGCCACACCACAATGTAGCACAAAGCTGAAGAAGTCTAGAGAAAATGTTATTTTGAACAGCATTTGGCCTCTTCTAGTCCTGGAGCTAGAGTTGCTTCTTCCACTTTCATACAATAGGTAATAGTAGTTAATTAGTAGAGGTTTCAAAAATGGGTCTTTGAATCAGAGGCACATGGGTTTCAATTCAACTTTGCCCTCTATTAACTATGTAACCTTGGACACATCACATCACTCTCTGCCCCTCAGCTTCCTCATCTTTCGACAAGGGAAATAAGTAATATTGCCAGCTTCCTGAGTTCCAAATGGGCTATAAATGGGTGCTTGGCACATAGAAGTCCCCAGTAAATGCTAGCAGTTCTCTGCATCATGAGTATGTACTAAATCCCTCTTTGTTTTGCTTTCTCCTTCAGGCAGAATTCTCAGAGTTGAACCTAGCTGCCTACGTTACTGGGGGCTGCATGGTGGACATGCAGGTTGTGAGAAACGGGACCAAGGTTGTGAGGTAAGGAGGACTGAGGTGCAGCAAACCATCACCTGAGAAAGGCGTGAGTGGGATACCTCGCATAGCCAGCCCCTCTGTCCAGTGCCCACAACCTCACTCCCGAACTACCCGTGCTTACACGTGTAGAGTGTCTGCTTCCAGAGCTTGAGGTGGCATTGCAATAGAAGTGACCAGTGGCGCAAATAATGTGGGGCCATAACCGGATCTCCTGGCATGAGCTGTGGGCTTGAGAGGAAAGACTGCGTTCCATTTCTGTTTTTTTGGCTCTGCTGGGGTGTGTCCCTCAGTCTCTCCTCCCCCGTGATTCTCATCAACAGCGTGCTGACAGCAACACTGAAGTAGGAGGCACATATGTGAGAGCATCCTATTAATTCTAAAGTGCAGCACAAATGTAAGGGTTTCTTAGAATGAGCTATATCCTGATTCGAGCAGTATAGTCGAGTGAATGTTTGGAAAATCCCCTCCCAGGATATTAAACCTAAAAGTACTGGACTTGATATTTTCTAAGAAATGTGTATAATGTAGGCTGAGCTGGAGGGGAAGTGAGGGAATTATTGAGATGATCAAAAATGTCAAGAAAGTAGAAATCCACAGGAGACATAAATACTTGTATTATAATATATTTCTGTCTAGTTAAGTACCCAGAGGACGATATAAGCTAAGTCTTGTAAGGGTTTAGATGGAGAAGAAACAGGCTTCAGATTTGGAGAAGTAGAGGACACAGGAAGAACTTTGAGGAAAAGGTGGCATTTATTCTGAGCCTTGTCAAACGGTGGAATATGGGCATTCCAAGAGTAGGAAGCAGTCTTTGTAAATGCAGACAGGCAAAAAAATTATATGTCTGGGATAGTATGATATTGAATTAATCCAGCCATCATCATCTACTGAGTGCCAGCTTCGTGCTAAGAAAGACGTGACACGGCTTCCTGTCTCCAGCAGTGGTGGACTCGATTGTTTGGACTAACTCTTCTGCTGAAAACAACTTCAGAACCAGTTTTAAATAATAATAATCTTTAAAGACTTCAAAGGGTTGGCACACAAAGAGTTACCAGGAGAGAATGATGGGGAAATAGAAACCCAAAAAGATAAAAGAGTACAGAAGCTACGTTTTCCTGAGAGTATTTGCTAAGTCTGGCAAATTTTAGCACTGGTTTTGATAGACTCTCAGGGACAGCGAGACCGAAATCAACACCCAGGGCCACTCAAGGTGAGAATGTCATTGTAGACCCTCCCCACAAGGAGCTGAGACCCAAAGGACTACACCTTCAAAGGGAGTGTGAATCCCAAGTACATGAACCATCACAAGTAATTGCAGCTTGAATTGCAATTTTATTGGTTTTCCAGGGAACCTCAAGTATTACACTTGGTTTATGGTGATCCCAGACATGCCGGAAATAAAAGCAATGTTATGTAGAGGAAGGCACTTTCATCTTGGGCTTCAAATAATTATTCAAGTGATTTTTGGTATGACAGCTAGCACATAGTCAAAGATAACCAGACACAGACACCATGAATGAGAAGAAGCAGGAACAATAGACAGCAGAAAGAAACCCTCATATCTCGGATATTGGAACTACCAGGCACAGATTCTTAAAATTTTTAAAAATCATCCATATTAAGTTGAAAAAATCTGGTTTGAAGACTTCTGCAGCAAATAGGAAACTATAAAAAGTGACACAACCAATTAAAAAAAAAATAGAACTTCTAGAAATGAAAACTACAGTAACCAAAATAATTGGGCATATTGTGTCTAACAGCATATTAAATATATGCTTTGGGTAAAAAGAAAACCATCCCAGAATAACTTAAAGCAGCAAGAAGTATAAAGAGCAAAGAATGTGATGTTAATAAATGTTGTCTTCAAAATGATAAAAATAACAGTGTCTTCTGAAGGATTAAAATATATGAGGGATTAAAATTTAAAACAGTCAGTTAGTAGAGGCTGGGGTAAATTAAGGTGTTCTCAGGCCCTGATATTGCCAGGGAGGAGAGGCAGTGTATTGATTAAAAATAGGTTTTGGCCCTGGCTGGGTGGTTCAGTTGGTTGGAGCATCATCCTATATGCCAAAAAGTCACAGGTTCAATCCCCAGTCAGGACACATTGTGGGTTCAAGCCCTGGCTGGGGTGAGTACAGGAGGCAACTGATCGATGTTTCGCTCACATCAATGTTTCTCCTTCTCTGTCTCTGTCTCTCAAAATCAATAAACATATCCCCGGGTGAGGATTAAAAGAAAACAGGCTTTGAAATGTCAAAATAAATCATGTAATTTCTAGGTAATTACTGGGAAAAAGAGAAACAGAATGTAGTACTTAAAAGATGTGTGAGAGAGAAATAAATAATAAAAGAAGACAAGAAAGGAGAGAAATACAACACGGAACAAGTGTTACAAATAAGATGATGGACTTAAACCCAGATCTGAGGGAGGACCCCCAGAAATGGAATTTATGTATAAGAAATGTGCATCATTCTTACATGTTTAAACTTCAGTCACCTTCAAAGTACTCGCCAGTTGATGCAATACACTTACTGAGATGTTTTTTTCCTGCTCAGAACAGTTTGTAAACTCATCGATCTTGATGCCTTTTAGTGTTTCTGCCATTTTTTGTTTTACTTCTTCCATAATGGCAAACGTTTCCCTCTGAGGACTTTTTTCATCAGGGGAAGGAAACAAACAAAAAAAGTCTCTTGGGGCAAGATTGGGTGCATGAGGAGGTGGGGTATGGAGTCATGCCTTTTTTTTTAGTCAAAAACTGTTAAACAGCATGGTGTGGACAGGGCACTCATAAATCACCCATCATAAAATGGGCAAACATGTTGAAAGAGTCTCCCAAAAATAAACTCACTGAAGCTGAACGCAGCCTCTCACAACAATGCCAGCTGGTACCCTGCTACAGATGAGTTCCTAGAACACTCATGTAGCTGGGGAAGCCTGTACTACAAGGGGCCTTTCCTCCAGAAGATAATTCTGTTTTTTAGGGGGAGGTCCCCTCCCTTGTATATCAGGAAGCCCCTATTATTGTGAGTGCTTGTAAAGCGAGCAGTAATTGTTACTAAAATATTGAAACTTTTCTATACAAGTTGACAAAGGATTCCCAAAGTTGTCAGGGAGACACACCCTTAGAAGCAGTGGCGGAACCCCAGAGAACAGGGTCTGGGTTCCCTCTGTTCTTTCATGGCTGCAAATGCCTAGGAGTCCCCAATAGCTGCCCTTTCATGATCACTTGTGAGAACTGCAACCTTCATAAAGTACCCTGTGAATTGTTAGATATTTATACTACCACCCATAGAGGTCAGTAATTACATTAACTGTAAATGGACTAAATACTCAAATTTAAAGAGCACCTGCAGCAAGATTGTCAGAGTAGATTTTTTAAAACCCAACTATATTTCATTCTCGAGTTCATCTAAAACATAAGAAATTTTGAAGGTTAAAGGATTCAAAAAAATAGATATACCATGTAATTAACTATTGAGCAAAAGAAAGCTAGCCAGCATAGCTGTATTAATATCAAGAGAAAAAATAGACCCCCAGATAAAAAGCATTACTAGGGAAAAGAAATAAATCCATTATGATAAAGGATTCATTTACCCAGAAGAGATCATTTTAAATTTATAAGCACCAAATAAAAATGCCTCAAAACGTACTTCAAACATTGGCAAAACTACAACGAGAAATAAACAGTCCACCATCATGGGGGACTTTGAGGATGGTGCTACATACGTGTATGCATTTGCTTCTCACCGTAGCCTCATTTTGCACATGAGAACTGCAGAAAACCTGAACAGCAAAATTTAGGAATCTGTGTATGTGCCTATTTGGGATTATTTGTACTTATGTCCTACTTCCCTGTCTGGGAAAGGGGTTGAATTGTCCTCTTCTGGAATGTGTAGAAACCAGACAGCTATCCCATCAGTCCTCGAATTAGCCTGCAGACTAGAATCACACGGGAAATGTTTGCAATCTTCTCCCCCAGGCCGTATGCCAGACCAACCACACCGGAATCCCTGAGGGTAGGGTTTGGGCATCAGCTGTGTTAGAGCTCCCCAGGTGACCCCCAGGGGCAGCCTGACGGAAGACCCCCACCCCAGCCTGCTCCCCCCGTAGCCCCGCACTGGGGCTGGGTCGGCCGTGAGGCTGAGGATCCTGCTGGGTGTGCTGCCTGAACAAAAAACACCCTGCAAAACTAGACACCTCCAGGCCTCACAGAAGACATGCCACCTTCTTCCCAAATTTATAAACGTGTTTACAAAAATCAGTCTACTAAAATGTTCCAGATGTCCTAAATGTTCCTAATCAGCGAGCCTCTCAGCACTTAGGAATGGTAGCCTTCAGAGACAGTTGTTACAGGTTGAATTATGTCTCTTCCCCACTCCCAAAAGATGTGCTAAGGTCCCAACTCCTGGAACCTCAAAATGGGATCTCGTAGGCAAATGCACTTAGTTAAGATAAGGTCAGACTGGAGTGGAGTGGGCCCAATCCAACACAACCCGTGTCCTTAAAAGCAAAGGAAAGTGTCTGACAGAGACACGGAGAAAGTACCGTGCGACAAGGAAGACAGATCGGAGTGCTACACGCACACGCCACACGCCACACGCCGAGGAACACCAGGATTACCATCAGTCGCCCGAAGCTAGGAGACAGACGTGAAACAATTGTCCCCCAGCTCTCAGAAGAAACCAATCCTCCCCACGCCACGCCCTGGTTCCAGACTTCGGGCCTCTAGAGCCGTGGGAGCGTAAATTTCTGTTGCTTTAAGCTGTCCGTCCAGTTTGTGGTACTTGGCAATGGCAGTGCTAGGAAACGAAGACAGCAGTGAGTGCTTCTCCTGCGCATGCAGACCTTTCAGAGCCCCTGCTGAGATGCAGATTCTCATCCACTGGGTCTTTAAGGAGGACCTGGGATTCAGAAATTTCCTACGAGCTCCCAGATGAAGCCAATGCTGCCGGTCCTGCATGCTTCCATTTGAGCAGCAAGGGTGTGGACACGCCCCCACATGCTGCGGCTGCTGCTGGCGGGAGAGCAGCCGTGGGGAGTCCGGGCTGTGAGGGCAGAGCGAGCACAGCCGAACCCCTCGGTTCAGGGGTCCGCGGGGCTGTTTACATTTATTCTCTCCAGGCCCAGGATGGCGCTCACAGTGTCAGCCAGGCATCTTACTTGGGCACGTCGCAGGTTTCAGACCTGTGAGAACATGCACACAGACTAGGAACGCTGTCTGGCTCACAGTGTGCCCTGTAGGCGGGCGGTCGTTAGAATCTTCATCAGGCGTCTGGTGCTATTCCAAGGCCTACCTGTGTTCCCCCAAAGTAAGAATTTTGAGCGGTGCTCTTGACTTGCAGTATATTCTTTCATGAAAACCTTAAACACGTCCAGGTGTGCAACATGAGCAAGACCTAAACCCTCCACAGTCTTACTCATGGGGACACCTTCAGAGAAGGCGCCCAGGGTTCGTGGCACAGCACACCACTGCTGGTTTTCTCCCTCATCTGTTCCTTCTGCTTTTGGGGATAGCACCCACGCGTTTCACTGCGGTGACCCCTTTCCAACTCGCAGTCCGTGTGGTGTCTGGAGCTGATGGCACACAAGCAACCCCAGAATCAGAATATCACACTGGGACCCAAGCCAGGCCAATGAGAATCCACCGTGAAACCTTTGCCGGAACTCTTGAGTGAGAGACACATGTGCTCTGCTGGGGCTGCTGGGCTGGCAGATGGACGCCTGGAACTGCTGACGACCATCTCTGTTTCTCCTTGAGGGAATGATCTGCTGAGATTGAAGCCAAGGCGAAGGAAAACACAGCTGAGAGAGAGGGAGAGGTCAGTGACATGATGATATTATTCAAGGCCCTGGATCCAGCGTCATCTCCAAATCTGAGCTTTTTCTAACCCTATACCTCCCCCAAATTTATTTTTGATTAAGCCAGCTGGAATTGCACATACAGAATTCATTAATTTTTATTTATTTAACAAACGCTTTACAGCATTTCCTACGTGCTAGGCACTGTTCCAAGCGCTTAACATGTGTTGACCCATTTCATCCTTGCAACAACCCTGTAAGGTATATACTATTATAATCCACATTTTCTAGATGAGGAGGCTGGAGCACCAGTAAATTGGGTAATGGAATCAAGGTCTCCAGCCGGTAAGTGGCAAAGCTAGGGCTCACACCTAGGAAGTCTGACCCCGAGCCTGTGTGTGGCACCATTGCCCTGGACTGCCTCTTTGAGAAGGGGGGCTGTTTCATTGTCAGAGCTGCTTAAAGAGGCACTAGTTCCTCATTATGAGTGGTATGCAAAAGCAGGACAACCATTTGGTACAAAAATATTAAAGAAGTCCAAGCTTCTGACTTTTAGATGGTGGGAATTTACTGAAATGAAAGAACACTAATTAGTAACCTGAACACATATGAAAGTATAAAATTCATTGATAAAGGGAAGTATTTGGTCAGGTTAAGACTGCTCTAATAGTATAATAGGGGTATGTAAATCACTTTTTACTCTAGTATGAAGGTTAAAAGACAAAAGTATTAAAAATAACTACAGCTACAGTAATGTTTAGGTTAATACACAATATAAGAAGATGTAAACTGTGATATGAAGACATTGTAGGGAGGGGGGAGCAGAACAGTAGAGTTTTTGTATGTGGTCAGATTTTTTATCAGCCTAACTAGGTTGTTACAACTGTAAGATGTTTTATGTAAGCCTCATTGTAATCATAAAGCAAAAATGCATAATAGATGCACAAAACTGAAAAAGATTCAAAGCATATCACCACAGAAAATCAGCAGATCACAAAGGAACACAGCAAGAGAGGAATAAAGGAAAAAGGAACTGCACACTAGCTAGAAAAACATTAACCGAATGGCACTAGTAAGTCCTTACCTATTGATAACACTTTAAATGTAAGTGGATCGTTTTTGCCAATCAAAAGACACTGTGTAGCTGAAGGAATTTAAAGAGCTCCAACAATATTCTGCCTACAAGACACCCACTTTAGTATTAAAGGCACACACAGGCTGAAGGTGGAGGTGGAAAGAGATATTCCATGTGCATAGAAACCAAATGAGAGCAGGGGTAGCTGTACTTACACCAGAGAAAATAGACGTCAAGTCAAAAACTGTGACAAGAGACCATGAAGGACGATATATGATGATAAAGGTGTCAATTCATCAATAGGATATAAAAATTGTAAATACATATGCACCAAACTTCAAGCTATCTAAATATCTAAAGCAAATATTAACAAATCTGGAAGGAAAAGTAGACAGCAATGCAATAGATAGATCACACAGATAGAATATCAGTAAGAAAACATCGGTCTTGCACTACCCTTTATACAAATGGGCCTAACAGACAAAGCAGAACATCCCTTCCAGCCAGCGGCAGCAGAAGGCCCATTCTCAGGTGCACACAGAACATTCCCCGTATGTCAGGGCACAAAACAAATCTCAGTTCTGTTCAAACTACAGATGTATGAAACTAGCAATAATGTTACCAAACAACAAGGAAGGCCTGAAGGGGGCCAAGGGCGATATACTATTACCCGAAAGAAAACCCCAGGTCGGTTATGTCCACCGCCTATAGGAAAGATGTCTCTCAATGCCAGAGATTCATGAAAAGCAAAGGAAATGTTTATTTAATGCTATATAAACTTAGTGACCTAATGTCTTCATCAAAATCCCAAAGTCCCTTAAATACCCACAAACACATACAGTCCTTCCTTCCCCCTTTGCACCATATCTCAGGAAAAGAAATAGAAGTCCGTGGCTCAGGCAGCCCTTGGTTTTTTCCAGTAATCTGTGCTCGGCTGGTACGTTCCCAGCACCATCAGCTGTGTCGCCGGGATCTCTGCTAAAGCCGCGTGGTGGTTCCCCCTTCTAAAGCTGCGGGGGTCCCCACTCTGGCAAAGGCTCGTGGTCCTCTCTCCCCCAGGGCCACGGGAGTCTCCACTCTGCCAAAGCCGCATGGTTCTCTCTCACAGGGCTGAGGGGGGGCGGGGGGGTCGCCACTCTGCCAGAAACGCATGACTAACCCCTCAATGGCTGCCACATCTGGGTTTAAATGCTCGCACCAATCTTCCTCTGCAGCCCCATTTCTGACTCCGCCCACACTTGGCCACACCTGCCCTCAATCTCCCATTCTTTCCAGCCTTTCTGGCTGCCATCGTGGGTCTGGGCAGGTGTGGCCCCATGTCATGGAACCAATCATCTCCAAGCTCCCACGCAGGCGCTGAAACTTGGGGGACCTGCCCCCCAGTTACGTACTGGTGAGGAAGTTACTTCTGTCCCCCTGGCTCAGAGCATGGCCACGGCTATTTAACATATCCATGTAACCAGTCAAAGGTTATAGATGTGTTCAATGACCACGCCAGAGGTTGGCTGCAAGGCTGTTGCCATGCCAAACAGCTCTCAATGGCCCTGCTCCTGTGTCCCTCCCCCCAACCCACACCTGGGGCGGGGGCAGTGAGGACATCCTAATATTTTTTGAACACCTTGAGTTCTGGACCCCATTTCAAGTCTCATTTGGGGTCCCCCCTCTTGGCTGCACCTTGTAACAATAACAGGAGGAAAACTAAACTAAAAAAAGGTTAACTATGTGAGGTGATGGATATGCTAATTAACTTGATTGTGGTAATCATTTCATAATGTTATACATATATGAAAACATATTGTACACCTTAAATACATAACAAAATATGTTATATATCCTAAATATATACCATTTCTATTTGTCAGTTATAAAAATCAGTAAACTGGGGTGGGGGGGGAAGAAAGTTATAGCACCAGTATTTGAACCCAGGTCTCTGATTATTTGCCAAGTGAAGGTCCAAGTGTCTTTAAATCCTGAGACTTTGCTATTCTTTTCCTTGCATTTCCCCTCCCTGTCCAATCTGTGGTATCTGGTTTTGTTGCGCCTGCCCTAGGCCAGCATGAGAGGACTCTGAGATCTTACAGAAAGCAGCAGGAATTGGAGATTTCTCCAGGGTGCTGAGTGTGACTCAGGCTCATCTGGGTTTAGGGTGTCAGCGCTGCTGTCTCAGAAGTCTACTGCTCAGATCTGAGACTCTACCGCTCGGAACCTCAATTTTTTTATTTATAAAAGGCCATAGTATTATTGGGTTGGCCAAAGAGTTCATTTCGTTTTTTCTGTAAGATGGCTCTGTTAGTGCTTAGCTGTCTCTAACTTCAAAGCAGTTTTGTTAGATTATATTGTACAACTGTCACAGTGTGTATTAAAAAAAATCAATATTGGCAAATGTTTATGTAGCCATTTTAATAGTGAAGATGGAAGCACATACACAACATTTTTGGCATATGCTTTATTATTTCAAGAAAGGTAATGCAACTGAAATGCAAAAAAAAAAAGATTTGTGCCGTGTGTGGAGAAGGTGCTGTGACTGATCAAATGTAGCTAAAGTGGTTCTGAAGTTTCATGCTGGCGATTTCTCGTTGGGTGATAATCCACAGTCGGGCAGACCAGTTGAAGTTGACAGCTATCAAACTGAGACATTAATTGAGAACAATCAATGTTATACCACATGGGAGATAGCTGACATACTCAAAATGTCCAAATCAATAAAGTTATTCATGAAAATGAAAAACGTGTCTTATTTTACAGAAGGAAACCACATGGAGTTTTTGGCCAACCCAATATTTTGTACAGTTTTTGCAAGGATTAAATGAAATCTTATATGCGAGAAGTTTGTTTATTCATTCCACAAACACTGATTAAGGGCCTGCTGTGTTCCAGGCTCCATTCCAAATGTTGGGATTTGTGTCAGACAGGGCTTAGGCAGAAAACAGAATTCACCCTCCCAAATAGTTTAAATGCAGATTTTACTGAAGTGACCACTTACAGAATAGTGTGTGGGGCTAAGGGAATATAAGACATCCAGCATCTAACAACAGCAAACAGCAGGAAGCTATTGTCATCCCTAGGAGTGGAAGGACAAGGAGTTAGAAATGGAATTATCAGACTGTCTCTCGTAGGTTTCACATAGACTTGAACTGGAAGCCCCTCAGTTGAACTCATAGTTGTGGAGGAACTCACCTACCTCCAAAGTCATGGCGCGGAAGCAGGGTGGGCTCCAGGAAGACACACTGCCAACCTCTCCTGCCTTCCAGTCCCCTGCTGGGGCCTCGCCCGTGAGCGGGAGAGCCAGGCTGATGCTGTCCACAGAGGCCGGCCTCCTGGGGCTCAGACCAAGGCAGAGAAGAGTGGGTGGAGGCAGAGGGACACAAAAAGAGAATACCTCTCTGAGAAAATCATCAAAACAGATTAAGTCCCTGCTCAAATTCAAATTCTAATAGTGCTTTGTAAATGGTCAAGTATCACATATGCGTTACTGAAGTCATTAGCACAATAATCACAGTACTTAAATTGATAGCGCCCCTTACTGTGGTTTCGGTCAAACACCCAAAACTGAGGGTGGACTGCTAGCTTAAAAGCCAGGCTCTCAGTAAAGTTGTAAAATTCTACTTAACAAGCAGAGCAGGGGCCATTCCAGGGCATGTTAAGATTCATGCTTTGTGGATGGCTGTGGCCATTCTGGGCTCACATTCAAGCCTGGCTCCACAATGGAGCAATGAAAAATGGGCAGCCTCATCCATACAGACAGATGGGATTCGAAATACAGGACAGGAGAAACCGAGAATGAGAAACACCCAAGAGGCAAATGCTAAGGAGGCCCAGACTAATTACGCAAGCCCTGTTCTCAGTTTCCTGCGTTAGGCAACCCTAAGTGACAGGCACCCGTTCCGACCACAGTGGCTGGTAATGTGCACCTGCTCACTGCGTGGTCGGACCACAGAGAGGGTTGATGAGAGGGAGTCAGGACGCGTTAGTAACACAAGACCTTGAGGAAAGGAATCAAAGACTCAGAACTTCCCCCCCAGACTTACGATTTCCAGGGAGGATGTTTGGGACAAGATGGAAATGTTTGGGCCTGTCCCAGAGGAGAGGATATTTTATAACATCTTAGAGGTACCAAGTTAAAAGAGTCCATTGGCGTTTTCTGTGCATTCCCATTTTACAGATGGGAAAACTACAGCCCCGGGGGCAGGGAGGAGGCTGACTGTCGACATCCTTCTAACGTGCAGGCTCCTGAGCCAGGAGAAGCTCTCAAGTTTTCTGATCTCTGACCTGGGGCCTCTGAAATACCCTGTCAAAGAGCACTGTAAAGTAATTTGCCTTTACTCTTTACTCCATACATTATTGCCCAGTCTTCTGAGTGTTCCAAACTTGGAATTTCAAATTCCATAAATTCATTTATTCGGCAGATATCTGTTGGGCACATTCAGAGTGCCAGTCACAGCCGGGCAAGTATTGCAAAAAGCTCAGTTTCTGCTCTGAGTCCTTGGTCTATGTCTGTTGTGAAAAGGGCTCTCTTAACTCTCCTAAGTGGTTACACCCCCACAGAGCTTTTCCAATTTTCCTTCCTTTTATTCATTCATGTGGGCCAGGCACAGAGGACACAGCAGTGGACAAAATAGACAATAGCCCTTGTGGAGCTGAGATTTAAGTTGCAGAAAACATGCATCAAACAAGTGAGCAAACATGCATTCTGATGGCAGGTCGTGAGAAATGGTTGAAGCAAAAGAGGAGACAGACAGCGGCTGGTATTTGAGACAGTAGGGTAAGTGGGGAAGGCTTCTCTGAGGAGAGAGAGGCGCTTCTCTCTCTCTCTCGACTTTGAGTGGACGTGCACAGAAGAGGCAAAGGAGAAAGGCGGAGATCTTCCTTGGCTTGGCCCACTTGTGTCCATCAGGGTCATGTTTCCACATCCTCTTCTATGCTCTTCCCTGAAGTTGAATTCGGTCCCTCACCTTTGTGCTCACAAGCATCTAGGATGTGCCCAGGTGGGTGGTGTGGTTTTGTGGCCCAGAGCCCACATACAGAGGCAGGTCAGACTGCCCAGGGTGGGTCCCACAGCTCTGCCTTCTATGAGCCGTGAGGCCCAGGATAAATCTCTCCACCTTTGCAGCTCTTGGCTTTTCCATCTGTGAAGTGGGAACAAGTACCATATTTTGCCATGTACAATGTGCACTTTTTTGCCCAAAATTTTTAGGGAAAAATAAGGATGTGCATTATGCATGGATATAGTGATTACATGCCATGGATATAGTAATCCCTGTGTATACTGCACACAAAAACGTGGGTGCGCCTTATACACGGCAAAATACGGTAGCCCTTACGTCTGAGTGAGACGTGTGGCGTAGGTAGAGTGTGTCTGGCTGGCAGGCTGTACTTGCTCCTCCTTCTCCCTGGAACACTTGTGCAGATGTCACCGCACCTCTCCTCTCACTTCCTTTCAGATTTCTGACCAGATGTCGCCTCCTCGGGCAGACCTCGCCAGACCATACTATCCTCACTCTTGAGGCCCAACTATGCATTTTTTCTTCAAGTGTTTATCACGGCCTAAAACTACAGATAGATGATATAAAAGTGAGTGAGAGAGGACAGATTAGATGGATATATTAATATGTATAACAATATTATACAGAGAGATATATGCTATTATGTTGTATGGACTAGATACAAACATTAATACATATTAAATAATATATAGATTAGATACATACAATAATATACAGTAATATATAAAAATTATGACACATCATATGTTACAGATAAGCTATTATGTAACTTTGCTCCCACAGTATTCCCAGCCCCTCGAACACTGTCACACACCAGGCTCTCAGTAACTATTTGTTCAGGGAACGAAGGAATGAACCAGCTGTTAGCTGATGACTGTGAGTTCGTGTCCTTATTGTTCTTCCTGCATCGTGACTGATTCCGGACGGTAATAATTGTTACTTACTTCTCACGTCTCCCACTGGACTGGGCCTTCCTTGGGGATTAGGTTAAGAACTATTTTTCAAAATTAGACCTCCAAGTGCCCGGCACAATACCTCAGTCTTTGCTGAAGGCATTCAGGACCCGCGGACCCTTCAAATGAATAAGACCCCCACAGCTTTGCAAAGAGCTCCTGACGGAGAGGACCCCAGGCTGAGCTTGCACCAGGCACGGACGTGCTGACCAGCACACCGCCCACCATCCCTCTCCCCACGAGGGGACAATGAGTCATTGAGGGTCCCGGCCGAACAGCCTTGTGGGGGGAAGGCTCCGATCTATCTCTTCACCCAGGACCTTTGCCCTCCCCAGTGCTAGAGAAAGCAGGATTGCCGGGACTTGCTGAGGTGGGGCGTGGGAACGGGAAGAGAGCTGCACAAGAAAGAGACAGTGAGAGTCTCTAAAGAAATGCCAGGCTCTGCTGCCCATGTGTCTCCAGCCAACAGGCCAGCCGCAGATCTGCCAACTCCCCCAGGAGAGGGAGCAGCACTCTGATGGAAAAAAACAGTATGGCTTCTGATTCCCAGAATCCAAAATGGGTGGAAGAGACCTGTGGGGCCACGGAGAGCCCCTGCCCAGTCCTGCACACATTCCCGCCTGCTGTAGCCATTCCAACGACGGGCTCCGTTGCTGGGTCCCACTTCACTGTCCTCCCTCCCTCCCCGCCCCACTGTGGGACTTGCTCCCGACCTGTCTCATCCACTGTGGGGGAAATTGCCCTGATGATCACGTGACTGTTTTGGCTTTGGCATCCTGGCCTTCTCGTGCTGAAGCAGTCACCTTTTGTTAAAAGGCTAGTGGATACTAGGGACTTCTCAGTGGCAGGTAATCTCATCCCCTTTTGAAAGAGGGGATGCAGGTACCGTTTCCAAAAAGGATAATGCCTGGTCCAAGGTCACACAGCTAATGAGTAGATGAATGGGATTCAAACTCCCATGATCTGACATCACACTGCCGTTCTGCCTGATTGGCACAGATCGATACTGGGAAAAACACTGGTGTTGGTGTCCAACAGTCCTGGGTGTGAACCTGACTCCTCACTTGTTTGTGTGTCTCCACAAGTTCTGAGGTTCTTCAGTTGTAAAATGGAAATAATGCCTGCTTTGAGGACTAAAGGGGGGAAGGCCTGCTAGTGCCTGAAACATAGTGGGTGCTCTGT
Organism: Tonatia bakeri; assembly: GCA_004024845.1. Lineage (NCBI taxonomy): Eukaryota > Metazoa > Chordata > Mammalia > Chiroptera > Phyllostomidae > Tonatia > Tonatia bakeri. The sequence continues at coordinate 53,647 of PVIA01003332.1, forward strand.
AAATGGTCGCCCTGCCCCTTCCTCACCCTCCCATGACTCGTCTTGCACACCTTCCCTTTCCTGGCTCCCCAGGGTGAGGCTCCTGGGAAGGGGGAGGGAGGAGGAGACTGTCTAGGGTCCCCTCACTGCCCCAGGCAACATGGTGGACTGACGCATTGCAGTTCACTATACTATTTTTAGACTCTCTTTCTTCGTTGAAGCACTCCCATTTGCTTCCTGAGGGCTTGGTGATCTACCGGTTAAGTGACTTTCAAACCTTTCCATGAAGGCAAATGATTTAGAAACACCCCCTACCCTACTTATTAAAATGCAGATGCTTAGGCCTTATTACCAGAAAGTCTGATTCCTTGGCGGGGCCCAGGAATCTACACGTTTTTCAGCTGTGAGACTCCAAGACCGGGAGTCCAAGGACCCCACTTTAAACACCACCACACAAAGGCTACTTTCAGGGACCCTTTCTACAGCTCATTAATAACCACTGCACAGTGGCCTTTGAAGAGGAGCAGCAGGCAGACAACTAAAACGCACAATATATTGTTTTAATTTGTTCTTCATAGCTTTGACTTAAATGCGGAAATTTTGCAACAGCCATACAAAAACCAATTTGAACTTGCCTTGAGAAGAGAGAGGCTCAATGTCTCGCCCTACCAGGTACTGACCAGGGGACCATAGAACAGTAACTATCTCCTTTCCGAGTCTGTTTCCTTATCTGTAAATGAGGATGGCAGTTCCCACTTCGTAGAACAGTTGAATGAATCAAACGAGGTTTGGTACATAAATGTATGTATGAACATACTTGATAGTCTATGCAATAGTGTTTAAACATTACATACTATTTGAAGTTGAGCAATTTTTCTCAGACGTTTCTTCATTTTGATAATAAGTAATATGCCTGTGCTATTAAGCCTATTTTCTGGCATTCTGGAATGTATCCCTTTACAGTAGGTGCCTACTGTAAAGGGACATGTTGATAGCAGTCAAGTGTCTGGGAACAATCAGCCCTTCCCTGAAAGAGGTAGCCTCAGAGAGGGAGCCAGTGCTGCCATCAGTGGGGTACACGGTATCTGCAGACCCCCAAGTTTCTCCCACCGATGATGACAATGTGTATGTGTGTGTGTGTGTGTAACTTGTTCTCTTATCAGCATTTTCTAAGTCTGCATCACCACTCCTACCATAGACCAAATCCCCCTTCTCTCTCACCTGGATTTCCACAGGAGATCTTCTGGCTTCTGCCATTACCCCCTGTCTCAATTATCAATTGCTATGTAATAAACTACCCCAAAACTTAGTGGCTTAAAACCACGATCAGTTTATTTGCTTGAAGTCTGTGGGTCAGGAATTCAGGCAGGGCTCGGTCAGCTGGTTCTTCTGCTGCATGCGGTGTTGGCTGGGTGAGGCGCCAGGCTGCATCCAGCTGGGGGCTTGCCTGGAGGCCTCATGCTCAGGTCTGGTGCTTCAGTGCCCTCCTAGGGCATTTCTCTTTCTCCACACAACTAAGGAGCTTCTTCACAGAGGTGCGGTCTCAGGACAGTCAGATTCTTCCATGGCAGCTGGGTTTCAAGAGGGCAAGTTATGGGGGGGTGGAAGTTGTCAGTATCTCAAAGGCCAGAGTTCGAAGTTCCACAGCAGCCCTACCAGGTACTGACCATGGGGCCATGGAACAGTAATTATTTCCTTCCCAAGGCCCAGGGAACAGCTAGACTCAAGGATTCCCCCGCTGGAACGGTCCATTTGTTGCAACTGGCGAATCTGAGACACACTGTCATCTGGAGTCCGAAGCTTACATTCGAGCGCACACTGGGTGGTGTGCGCTCTGTGAGTTTGGACAATCGTCCACCATTACAGTTCACAGAGGAGTGTCACTGCCCTAAAAACTCCCCGTGCTCTGAGTATTCATCCCCACCCCCCCAGCCCTCGCCAGCCACTGATCTTTTTGCTGTCTCCGTAGCTTTGCCTTTTCCAGAATGTCATCGAGTTGGAATTATATAGTATGCACTCTCTTTAGGGTGAGTTTTTAAAAACACGAATTTGATCTTGTCATTCCATCAGTTAAAACTCTTCCATACGTCCCTCGTAACCTTGGGACAGAGACCCGAATCCTGACTGTGGCTGCCGTGGGCCAGCCCTGCGCACCCTGCCAGCCTCCTCTTGCTCCCTCTGCGTCAGCCACGGCAGCTTTTCCTCAGCCCTTGATCTTCGCCTGTTCTTTCTCATCACGGGTCCTCACATGTTCTGTTCCATATGCGCGGAACGTTCTTTCCTCTCTTTCTCACCTAGAAAACTCCTGCTCATCCTTCAGGTCTCAGCTCAAGTGTCGCTTCTTCAGAGATACCACTCGCAATCCCTCATACGATATCCACTGTGCCTGGTATTCGGTGGACTTGCCATCAATCTTTGTGGGATTAGTGAAGGAACCTATGTGAGCATTCACTGTGCTTCCGGCACTGTGCTGGGCACTTTGAATTTAGTATTTCTAATTCCTACACCCTTCCGGCATGGTCGGTATGACAAGCTGTACTTTGTGGATGAGAAATCAAGATTCAGAGAAGTTCAGCATCTTATTCAAAGTCCTGCCGCTCACGAGGGGTGGAATTGCTGTTTGAATCCAGCTCTGTCTGAACGTACAGCCTGTGTGCTTACAAATGTGCCACGCCCCTGCTTCTTCTGAATGCTGGGGCCAGTGTTTGGGCCTCTGTGGGTGGCAGGGCGCTGGGGCTTTGTGGGTGGGTGGGCTGGTGGCTACCCATGTCCAGGGGTCAGGGGTCAGGGGAGAGGTTGTTGCCTTTTAATAATGTGCAGCCACCGCTCTGCAGTTGGGCGATTGCAGCATTTGTTCCCCATATGACGGCTTGGCTCCCAGTCAGCTCCCCAGAGAGAGCCATACAGCCATCCTTCATTACCGCCCGCCGTGCTGAGAGCAGGAAGCGTGAAGAGGATAAGCGACTGCGTGGTTTGCATTTGCTTTGGGCGATCACTCAGAGCGCCCTGACTGCACAGCCTCCATGCTCCTCCTCCAGGGCACCCACGTGCATGGGGCAAGGCTGAGACCTCTCTTTGTCCCTCGCCCTGCCAATTGTTTTCTCTTTCTGTACTTCTCCCCACCAAATGCTGAGGCAAGAGGAGAGCAGGGTCGCTGTATAAGGCGGTGCAGCCCCTGCACTGTCCAGAGGTGCCTTCCAAATGGGGGCTGAACATCAGCCAGTCCTCTGTTCACCTATGCTCTAGCTTGGGGCTGCCCCTGCCCTTTTACTAAGTTACACAGAGATGTCTTGTAGGAAAAAGGCTGGAGAATGCGGCTTGGAGAAAAGATCGTCAGATAGTCCTAGGCTTCGGCAGCCAACACTTCCTCTCCCCTTGGAATCTGTGATCACTAAGGTGCCTAGACTCCAGAACCCCTAGAAGTGTAAGTCACTGTGGTCATCATTTATGCCCTTTCATTTAGGCTTGGGACTCCTTAAGCAAATGACTAGGACCAACGCCCTGACCTCTGGGATCAAGAACAGTGCCACTTCAGCTGGCTGTTTAAGACCACAGACTGTTCAGTTGAGCAAACCTGGATTCAATTCCTCAGTCCACCACTTACCAGCTGTGTGACCTAGGGGTGCTCACTGTACCTCTCTGAGCATCAGTTCCCTCACTGGTGAAACAGAATGGTGCTTAGAAAGATTAGTTGTAATAATTGATGCAAACATGATAAAAATGGCTAATATCAGTTGCTTACTATGTGCCTGCCACAGATCTAAGCATCTTTATAGGGATTATTTTAATTCTCTGAGCAATCTATTTTCCAGGTGAAGAATCTGAGGCACAGAGAGACAGACTCACTTGCCTACGGTGGCAAAGCTGCCAACCTGGTGGAGCTGGGATTTGAGTCAGGGACCTTTACTAACTCAGGTTAAAGCACGCAGAAGTCAAGTCCGGCTCCAGAGAAAGGGCTCAGTAAACAAAAGCTGTCACTGGTATTAGCCGTGGCCTCCACAGATCCCAGGCTCAGAGGCTGCCAGCACACTGGGGGATTCTGTAGATTCTCTACCATGTCATATGGTTCTCAAACCCTGTTCCACAGAGGTAGCTCCTGTCTCTTTCAGATCATCTGGGGTGCTGAGTAGGCGGGATTCCAGCTGCCCCTGTCCCTCCCACCACCTTCACCCAGGGAATCGGTTCCACTTTCATCTATTTACCGTGTATATTAAAATTCCAAGTAAAACTTCGTTTGAAACAGAACTCTGCCGCCACACTAGGGTTTAAGGAGATGTGGCCCAGCCTAACCCATGCATGGATAAATAACTGTGCTGCAGAGGGCAAATACCTTGCTTAAATATACACAGCAAGTGAGGCAGAGATTGTGCCAGGGCAGAGCTATTTTCTGATTCCTAGAGCAATGGCTTTTCACTAAGTCTCGTTTGAGGCCTCATTTTTTTCCCCTCAAGTAGCAGCTGGAGAGCATATTTTGCTCACATGCCCCAATCCCCTCATTCCAGTGCACTCTCTCCGATTCTCCAAGCACTGTGTCTGTGCCAGACCTGGGTGCCTCTCCTGTATGTGCTGATAGGTGCTCCAGACCCAGGCAGACTGGCCCCGCACCACCCTGCTTCTCCAAGGCAAGTCCCGGAGGCTGGCCTCACACTGCTGGATGCATCCTCTCTGTGGCAGTCGGACCTGAGCTCAGAGAGGAGGGACGGCTGACAGGTTCATAGTGTTAACGGGATACATTTGAGAAATGCTAAACTAACAGTCTTTGGAAATTCAGGCCAGTGGCCAGGCACAGAGCTAGCCAATTTCAGCAGGGGTGGGACGGGGTGGTTATTCTGAAGCGGAATTAGTGTCCTTTAAACACTGGATAAAGACATTGTTTATTCATGATCCTGGGAGCACAAAGATAAAACATGCATAATGGATTTGGAGTCTTTCAGCAGACAGCTCTCCTAAACAGTCTCCCTCATCATAACGAAGAATCGCAGCCGTCCACTGAGGCTGGGCGGCTCTGTGTGGGTCCTCCCCCTGCAGTGGACTATTGGCACAGGGTAGGAAGCTGAGGTGCAGAGAGGTGAAGGAACTTGCTCCGAGTCACACTGCTGATGGGTGGGAAGAAGCCAGGATTTAACCAGCTGGTCTAACTCCCGAAGTCACACTCTTTTGATTGTGACTAGGTCCTAAGACAAGGGCCCTCCCTGGCCTCTGGGGCAGAGCAGTTTAGGCTGGATGTTAAGACTATGGATTTAGATGCAAACCATTGAGATACTCTAACTCGGGATGCATGATATAGTAGGTACAAAGGCGTCCTCAGAACACTCTCTACCTACTAATTAGTTTAGGCTATGGGGCAGGTTACCATAGCAATGAGACCCCGAGAGCCTTGGCTTGTAAAGGCTGTGACAGAAAGGCTGGACATTCCCAGGTAGGGTTCATCTAACTGTTTCTCTAGACTCGACCACTACAAAATGTGCTAAGTCTCATCCATTCATTCACTCATTCAGTAAAGATTTATGGAGCTCCTTCTGTGGGCCAGGCAGCGCACTGACCTTTGGGAAATAAAGAGGTACGGGCACCCACGAGAGGGTACATAACCAGGCAGAATTGAAAAGTAGCCATCTTCAGAGACACAACTGGCTTCATTTCCCAACTGTTCCTTCTGGCTGTGGGCCTTCGTGCTGATCATTCCACAGTGGTTAATGGCAGGGGCCAGCATCTCTTTTCCATGGTGGGCCAGATAGCAAATATTTTGTCTTTGCAGCCCAGAGGGTCTCTGTCATGACCACCCTGCTGTTTGGTTGTGGCGTGAAGTGGACACAGGACATAAATGAATGAGTGTAGCTGTGTGCCAATACAACTTCATTTACAGCAACAGGTGGTGGGCTGGGTTTGGCCAGAACTGGCCATAGATTGTAGTTTGCTAACCCATGGTCCAGGCTATGGCCTCTGGTGGGAGGCTGCTTGGGTTCAGATCCTAGTTCTGCCCTTGACTGGATGTGTTGACCTTGGACAAGCTATAAAACTTCTCTGTGTTTTAGTTTCACCCTTTGTAAAATGGAGTTGCTAGTATTTTTTTATTTTCCTTATAGGGAGGAATAAAACAATATTTGTAGGGCACTTTAAATCTAACATCTTGCCTGTTGTCAGCCTGCATCATCGTTGGCTACCCAGAGGGTGAGTAGTATGTGTGAACAGTAATGATATTAATACCTGCCCTTTGGGGCCATGATGGTAAGGCCGGGGTGACATCATTCTTCTTATTTTATCTTCCTCTAATTAAACACTGTATGTATAAAAACAAGTGGCTAGCCATGGTCCATAACTGGATCGTTTGTTTTTTTTCTCTGTTGGTTTGTTTTTTGCTATTGCATTAAAGTTGCATTTATCTTGATTACTGAATTTAGGGGCATCTCGCCTTCAAATTTTGTGCCCAAGGTGCTCCACTCACCTCGCCCGAGTCCCAGCCTGGCCAGAGCTCAGAGCAGCTGCTGGCATTCAGCAGCAGACATCCAGTTAATGTTTGCTGGATGCTGGAAGTCCCTTGGGCAGGGGGTCTGACACCACCTGGGTCTTTGGTTGATAGAATCTTCCCCAGCATTTTCATGCCATAGGGGTTAAGAGTTCAGGTTTGGGAGTCAGACCACCTGGGTCCATATCTGGACCCAGCCACTTGCAGTGTGATTTTTTAAAGTTCCTTAATCTCTCTGTGTTTCAGTTCCTTTATATGTAATGTGAGCTTCATATTTATAAGGATGCTATGAGGATTTTAAATGAGGTGGTCCATCTAAAGTACTTAAAAGTTCACGGGAAATGAGTAGGGCATCTAAGGAAGAACTGGGAAGGAAGGAGAAGCGGGATTTTCAGTTCTTAAGCCTTGGCAAGCATCAGGTCTCTCTGATGGGCTTACCTAACATGCAGATTCCTGTCCCCCCTTCTCAGATATTTGATTCATTATATTCGTGGCCCAAGAATCCCCTTTCCCAACATGCCAGGTGAGTGTGATGCAGGGGGTCCCAGGAGCACATGTTGAGAAACACCAGAACTTTAGTTTCCAGGGAACAGTGCCTGTCTCGGGCCTGCTGCTTCCTGAGAAAGAGCAGATCAGCCCCTTCCTGTCTCCTTTCCTCCCACTGGCTCCCTGGAGGGGGCTCCGCTTCCAGATGGGGTCCGTTAGTCTCGGCTGCTCCCTGGCGTCTCCTCAGGGCCTCCAGCTGTGCAAACCTCAGGCCCTCCTGTCTCGGAGACTTCCCAGCTCGTGTACCGAGAGCTCCACTGCTGACGTCCACCTGCTGCACCCCTGAGCTGGACGCAGGACCGCTCTGCCAGGCGTTCCCTGAAAGCTGTCGTTTCCCCAGGAGATCCCACTCTGCGATGGTTGACTATCAAAGGACAGGACGCCAGCTTCTCTCCTTCAGGCAGCTGGGGACAGAGCTGTGCATAGAGGAGGGAGGCAGGGGCAAGGTGGGAGGGAGCAGGCTCTGCAGCCACGCAGGCCTGTTTCAGACCCCCGTGCTTCTGGTACGTCCACCTGCGTGGAGCTTCGGATAAGTGACTTCATGTCCGCGTGCCTCTTGGGGCCCTTCGTTTAAACAGAGGCAGTCCGGCAGAGCTCTTGTGAGAATTAGATGAAATGTGAAGATGCGACACCCACAATGTCCGGTGCACAGCAAGAGCTCAGAGCGCAGTAGTGTCAGCCGAGAGCTGGGCTGGAGGGGGCTGCGGGGAGGTAAGCAGATCTCTTCCCCTTGGCTCCCCACTCCTCTACCTGACCATGGCTCTTGTCCTGCCAGCTAGACTGCAGGCTCACTGAAGTCATGAGCTAGGGTAATACTTAGCATTGCTTTGCCACCCACTGAAAGTGTATCGAACACCAACTTTGTGGGAAATGGCTAAGGATGGGGAGTTTCAGTTTCTCTTTTATTTTTGGGGGAAAAACAACCTTATTTGCATTCCGTTTTTTCTCACAACTAAATGAAATAACCGTGAAGTGTCTGCCCCATCTTAGGCCCAAAATATTGCTTTGTAAAATGAGACGATGGCAAATTAAAGATGGCAAGAGACTTCAAGTTCACTTGATTGTCCCCAGTGGTGTTATAGTCGTGAAAACTGTGGCTTAGCGAGGGGAAGCAGCTTGCCAGTGGGGATCTTCATCTGAACAACAAAAGACAGAAAATGATGTGAGTGACTGTGTTCACAGTCCTCCCAGGCAGTTTACATAACTTATACCATTGTAGATGGGCAGGAGAGAAGTTAATTAATTGTATACAAGGGATGCCTTTGGACATCGGGGCTTAATGTTCTCCAGAACTAGTTGAAAATGGCTGAGCTAATGAGTAGCAGAGGTGTGGCTGTCCCAGACCTCTGGTGCACATTTGAAAGCTTCCCACAGTGGTTGAGAGTCACAGCCCAGGGGCTGGTGGTGTGGGGGAGACTATCCTATCACTTGTCCGAGTGCTTCGTAAAATTCAAAGACCCTATAAGCATAAGAAGAATTGTCTGCATGTTTGGAAGGGGGTAGAAAAAATTACCAGATGTAGAGGCCAAATGCCTCTAAAGCACAAGTTCTGGTTTTACTGTGTATGTTTAGGTAGGCTAACTATTGTGGAAAAACAACCTAGGTAGTCTAACATGGAAGAAGTCCATTTCTCACTCACCTGAGGGCTCACCGTGGCAGAACTTCAGCAGGGCGACTCAAGAGTTCAACCAGGCCCCTTCCGTCTTGTGGCTCCGTCATCCCTAGGTCCTCAGAGTCCTCTGCAGGCCGTCTGCATCGCTTAGCTGATGAGAAAGAGAGTGTGGAAGACTGCTTGGAAAGACTTTTATAGACCAAGCAAGCCATAGATCATTATCACCAGCATTTCATTCATTCCACTGGCCAGAACTCAGTCACATGACTGTACCCAGCCACAAAGACCAATGGGAAACGTAGTTCCAGCTGGGTACTCAGGTGAAAAATGAAACCAGTTTGGCCACTAAGTTTCTAAACTCTGCTACACTTTGAGACTTTGGACAAGTCTCTTCTATTACCCATTTTATAATGCAGGAAGTGAGGACTGCTCGCATTTTAGGATTGTGCCAAGGATTAAGAGAGATGATGACTGCCCCAGTGTTAGGGGAGAGGAAGCGCAGGCACACTGTTACTGTCTCTCCCTTCACCACCTCCTGGAAGCCTGGCCCGGGCCCCAGGATGTGGTAGGTGCAGAGCAAACCATTGTGCCGTGGATGGTCTTCCCACCAGCTTCCTGAATGCACGCTTTGCCTCAGCTAGCTGGTGTTTGGTTCACACACACATCTTTTTGACAACTCACCAGTCCCAATCCGTCAGTGCCGATTGTCCCTGCCAGCTATGAACTGGAACACAGGAAGGGTTTTATCTGGAGCCTGAAACATCCTGAAAGGAAGAGGCCTCCCTTCTTGGGTCCCTGGAAAGCTGCCCATTGCACCTCTCATTCTTTTCAGCCTAGAGGCCGGTGGTAACCATGAGCGCACGGAGGGGCTGCTGCAGCCAGCTATGGAAGCTGCTGCTGATGCGTGAGGCTTGTGGCTTGTGGCCTGGGGTCCTTGGTTCTGTGAGCCCCACTGTGGCTCAGAATGAGGAGGAAAGGCTCCAGAGGAACGGTTGGAACTTGATCTTCAGTGCTGCACTCAGCTTACCGTACTATGTGTAAGTGGGCATTATGAATGTTTTAGACAAAGGCCAAGGCTCAGATTGTAACGGTAGTAACAGCTTACACTTACATAGTGTTTACTCTGCTAGGCACATTAACTAATTTAGTCTTCAGGAAAACCCTGTGAGATAGGTATTATTACTCTGGCAATTTTGTAGAGGATAAAATTGGGACACAAAACATTCACTGCCGTTAGTTACCGAAGGTCAATCACGGGAACATTCCTCCAGTTAGGGCAAGGACGCCATAGTTCCCTGAAGTCCCCACCACTCCCTGATGTCTCCCAGACAATTGCTGCTTCTCTGTACTTGCTGCTTCAGACTGCAGCCACCGAATTCAGGCCTTCATAGTTTAAATCTTGGTTCAACCACACTTTAGCTGTACGAACTTGGGCAAGTGATTAGCCGCTCTAAACCTCATCTGTAGAGTATTTCTAAAATCACTGGCTCCTTTTGCCTCCAAGGGCTGTTTTTAGTCCAGGCTACTAGTTTGCAACCTCTAACTTGAAGCACATTTAAACCCGCTCCATGTGCCGACCGAGTAGGAGTGACCCTGCAGCAGATGCCCCCAGATGCCTAGACTGGAGCTCGTAAGTTTGAGGGACTTCCCCATGGCCAGGGAGGGAACCAGATCTCCCACTAGAACCAAGGCCTATAAATCTGCCCACTAGAGTTATTATCCCTTTATCTGCATGTTTTATAAAGGCCTCTCTTCCCAGAGCCTGGTGTGTATGCTTTGAAATGAACCCCTCTACCACTTGTTAGCACAGTGAACTCAAGCAAGGTACTTCTTCGGCCTTGATTTTCTCATCTGAAAAATGGGCAAGAAAAACCTATCTCTTTTCCAGAAAGCTGTAGGGATGGAATGAGAGAAGGTATGTCAAATCACTTCCTCTGCCTCTAGGCCTTGGAAGTGATGGCCAGTCGTCACTGGAATACCTACTCTGCCGTCTCACCCGCCGAAATTATCCTTGTCATGGACAACTTTCACCTCCCTTGCTGAGTCCCTCTTAATTCTCACCCGTGCTTAGAAGCCCTCACTGGCTGTGTTCTCCCCCAGCTCAGCCCAGCTGGGGCTTGGGGACTGCGTGGGCCACACCCATCCCCTTGTCCTCACTTGTCTCCCAGCACCATCCTGGACTCCAGAGCTGAGTGTGGATGGCTCCAGAATTTATCTGCAGCACCTAACCCTGTGCTCGTGAACCATAAACGTGTGTTGGGGCAGCAAGAGCCCAGCGTGCCTCCACTTCCTTCCCACTGGAGCAGAGCTGGAGCGGCTCCCTGCTCCCTCCTCCCCAACTAAGCTGTGCAGCCTCCCAGTTCTTGTAGGGATCTCTGGGCCCCTTCTAAGAGGGAGGCTGCACTATTATGGGGCTCAGTTCTCTTCACATACTGGGAGGAAGGGGTCTGGCTGTCAACTCCCTCAAGCAGCGTTAGCTCCAGCTGGCAGGGCTAGGCCACCGCAGAGAATGATTGGCGGACATTGTAAGGCAGACAGGGAATGTGACCCTGGGGTTCCGAAATGCAGCATTTAGAGCTAGACTGCCTGGGTTCGATCCCGGCAGGACCACTTCCCAGCTGTGCACTCTTGGCAAGTTACTGAAATCTCCCTGGACTCAGTTTCCTCATCTGTAAAATGGTAACCTCAGGGGGTTACCATTCCTTCCCTAAAGGTTAAGGAATTGAAATCTGTTAAGCTCTTAGAATAGAATATGGTGCATGGTGATTATAACAAATTAAAGTATTTGTTAGGTAAAAAAAAAAAAACTAAACAGGCAAAGCAGCATACCTGGCCAGTCCCTGCAAGGGAGCTTAAAGAAGGGAAGGGTGGTTGTGTGCAGTGCTGTCAGGGGCAGGCTCGCCGAGGCTAAGAAATTTGGCCCAATTCTGGAGGGTCTGCCTTAGTGGGAAAGACTAAGAGCTAACACGTGTGCAGCATCAACAGAGAGCCAGGCACTGTACGTGCTCGGCATGCGTCTGCTCATCCGGGGCTCGTGTGCCCAGTGAGGAAACCGATGTTCAGGGGGGCAAGCGTCACCAAGGGCTCAGCTAGTACACAGCAGAACTGACATTTGAGCCCAGATCTCGCTGACTTCAAAGCATGTTTTCCAACACTTATCTATCCAGGAATGTGGCTGCTTTATTCAACGTTCAAGTACTTGTAACCGTACTAGAAGGCCAGCGCCCGTTTGTAAGAGCCCTCTAAACTGCCCTACTTCCCTACTAGTTGCACCGGCCCTACTTCCGGGACCCGGGCAGACCCACTAGTACTGAAGACTGCAATTTGCATCATTTTGCATCTCCTGCGTTTTCCTCTCCATCCCCTAACCCCCATCCATTCAACAAACACTTGCGAGTGCTGACTGTGTGCTAAGTGCATCTGCTGGATACTGTTGCTACATCAGTAAACCAGACAGACATATTTCCTGCCCTCGTGAAGCTTACAGTGGGCAAGGGGCAGATATTAATCAAATAATCAAATATACCATGTTAGCATCTAAGTAGAAAAAGGTTAGGCATTGAGTCTCGCCCAGAAAAGATAGTGAATGTCAGTCAGCTGTATGGGGTGGGGCGGTAAAGACTGTAGTATCTACTCCCTGGTCTTTGTATCCCCCAAGGGGGAAAGTGTACGTAGCACAGGCTGCCTGCCAGGCGTTCCACTGCAGAACTAGGAATGAAGTAAGGCTATTGCCCTCTTAGACCGTACCGTCTAAGAGGGAGTCTGACGTGTACTTTAAAGCAGTCGTACGATCATAGAAGTCCACGCAGAAGACTGGTTTCTTAGAAAAAGCTGCCCCCATTGGAATACACAGAGCAGCATTTTGTTCTGTTTGCTGTATAGCTCTTAAGAGTGTGCCTGGCACATAATGGGTATTTAACGAACAGTTTTTGAATGAACAGATGACCATGGCATCTGCACTGGGTTCTGAAGGATGAATGGAATTTTGTCAGGGAATTTCCTAGAATTTGGCAGGTCCGGCGTGTAAGAGATTCTGTCAGGACTGAAAGATGGAGGGGGCCTTGCTCTGAGCGAGGACCAGGCGGATGGCCCCGTGCGGAATAGCAGCTGAAGGTCTAGTCCCTTTCAACCCTCTCTTCACTCAAGTCCGTCCTCACGAGCGGGTCTCTGGGTTTTGACTGGAAAGTTCCACTGGAGAAAGAGCCAGGAGGTCACTCTCTCAGAAGATTGTAGCCGAAAAAGGCCTCAGACGTTGTTGTATCTACCCTCCGCACTTTACCCACAAAGGGACCAGGGCTCAAGAGGGGAATTAATCTGGGTCGAGGTCTCAGGCTGATGAGCGTCAGAGCCAGCACAGGAAGCCAGGCTGTTAAGTCCAGGCCTATTCTTTCCATCATGGGAGGGGTTTCCAAGCCTTTTAAATCAATTAACTAATTTTTATTTTAAGCAGCAGAGCCCTGTTTCCCAAATAAAAGCTTGTTTGGGTAAACTCAGAGCCGCCCTGAATAAAGCCTCGTGGAGGGCAGTCGTGGGCCTCCGCTCTCCATCACGGACCAGCTCCCTCCCTGCGCACAGGCTCTTTCTCTGGCGGACACGGTGACACTCCTCAGTCTCATGAAAGTGCGGGCAAAGGGCCCTGGACTCCCTACCCCAACTCCAGCTTACAGAAGAGTTCAAGTCCCGTTTCAGAGCCACGCTCTGCAGACAACACAACTCAGGCCGGTAGCACAGGGGCCTGGCACACTGTAAGTGCTTGATAACTGTTCATTATTATCGCTCTTACTGTGTGTTTGGCTCAGTCTGCAGGGGGAGGGGCTGCTGTTTGTGCGTCTCCTGCTAGGAGCCAGGCACAGGACTAGATCCATCACCTACCTTGGTTGGTCCTAACCAGGTCTGTACCACTACATCCATTTTACAGCTTAGGACACTGACACTCACGGAGGTCAGCTACCTGCCTGTGGTCCCACAGGTGGTGAGGACTAAGCTAGGACACTAGCCCAGGCTTCTTGACAGCCCGTTTTCCTCCTCCCAAAGACACACACACACACCCCCCACACACACACACTGAAGTCAGCATACTTTTTTGTCAGACCAAACTGCCTATATCATTGCTTCATTTAGTCCTGACAATGGCACTGTGTCTTCTTCCGATGAACTTTTATCGAGCACCTACTATGTGCCAGGCACTCTACTAAACTCTGCTGCAAGCAGATGCAGCACAGATAGGTGGACAGACATCACAGGAATAATTACGAGTATGAAGAGTATTAACAAAGGGAGAAAAGGCAGTGGACTCTAAATGGGTTATTATCCCCACTATAGAGATGAAAAAACTGAGGCTCAGACAGGTTACAGACTTGATCACAATCACAGGTCAAATAATAAAAATAGCAGAAGTTCACTATGTGCTAACTACGGCTAGGCATTTTTTTTTTTTTTTTTTAATGAACTAACTTAAATTCCCTTAACAACTCTGTGGTGTAACTACCGCTGTTCTCCTCCTGAGCCTGAAAGTACCTTGGCTGATATGGCAGGGCTAGGAAGTGGCTGAGTCAGGAATTGAACCCAGGCAGGCCATCCCCAGAGTCTGCATGCCTAACCCTTTTGGATCCAGGTCTGGCTGCCTCCACCACTGCTGTTTCTGCAGGAGGAGAGATGGAAGCATGTTCACGGTCCCTGCCCTTCCCAGGGTATCCTGGGAACCCCTTCCATGTGTCACCTCGTGAATGTCCCAAGTGAGAGCTCTGCTTTAGGAAAGCAAGGAGCCCTTTTCGGGGCAGGGACAGCCCCGAATCGGCATCCCGCTGGGCAGCCTGGCTCGGAAAGCACCTTCCTGAATAAGCAAGCAGTGCTCCCCCAGCCTGGGGTCAGATCTCAGTGATTAGAGGGAGATTCGTGCTTCAGGAATCTGAGACCTTAGCAGAGAGGAAAGCAATGTCCCCGGTGTCCCCGCCGCCAGCGCACTCTTATCTCACGGCGGCGGCGGGCGCCAGGTCCAGGCACTCACATTCCTGCAGGGCCACGGGCGTGCTCAGTGGTTGGGCAGGTGGCTTGGCTGGGGTGGGGTTGGGAGCAGAACCTTCGTAACCTGCCCAGCCCCAGGAACCGCCTGGAGACCCAAAGAGAGCCAGAAGGAGTTCTCCGAGGGGCAGTTCCCACAGCCCAGGCCTCCAAGAGGGAGGTGGGTTCAACAGGGCTCTCGGGAGAGGCGCAGGGCCTTGTCCGGGGGACTGAGGAGCAGGTGGGAGCACCAACCGTCACTGGAGAAGATGACTTCTGAACTACCACAGTGACAGCCTCACACAGTTAAAAGAAAACTATTCTAGAAAAAGTAGAGTGTGTTTACCTGAATCATCTCATGTGAGCCTCACAATAAGCCCGTGGTCTGTCATCTGTAAAATGAGAGTCTTGCTCGTTATTAAATAAAGTGAGGGTCAAAATGAGGTCAAGTTTGGAAAGAATTTCATAGTGTTTTCTCCTTCCTCCCAAAGTTGCTTGGATCTAGGAGAATGATTTAAAAACAACAATAAATTCTATGAAGTACTATCTTTTGCCATCTCATACTATTACAATTGATATCAAATCCTGAGATTATCTCCAAAATACTCTACTTTCTTTTGTTAACCTGTTGTTATGGTTTTGTCTTCCACAGATTTATCTGAAGTTTCCTTGAAGGCAGTTAAGTGTTTAACCTGTTTTCAACATGAATGTATATCTTTAAGGTTTCAGCATCATATTTGTGTGTGTATGTGTTTCTGGATTTCTAACCTAGACTCTGAACTCCCAACTGCTTAGCTGGAACTAGCATTTATTGAGCATCTTTTATGTGCCAGGTACTGCTCTGAGCGTCTTACATTAATTAAGCCACTAAATCCTCGCAGCAGCCCTGTTAAACCGTACTGTCGGGGTCCTTACTTTACCAGCAAGGAAACTGACGCGTGGAGGGACCCAGTGAGATGTCTACCTGGCTGGCGGGGCCGGGCTTTCAAGCCGCGTGATCTGGCCCCAGCGTCCTCACACTGAAGCACTCGTTCTGCCTCCCTCGAGTCCCTCACTCAGTATCTCGGAGGCACCAGAAATGCTTGTGAACTTCACCTAAGGCCCTCCCCGTCCCGAGTCTTACTCTAGTGTGTAACTGGAGAAATGGGCTCCGAGATGTGAGGCGATGGGGCGCGTCAGGAATGCTTTCACTGCGGGTAACAGAACACCTGCCGCGGAGCACCGCTGGCAGCAAAGACGTCTCTTTTTCTCACATAATGAAGAGTCTAGATATGGGTGATTCCAGATTAGGCAGTGAGAGAATTTGCTGTCCAGGGTCCAGACTCTTCTTGCCTTTCTGGTCTTTTTATTTAGCGTACTGGCTTTTTCTTCTCGTGCTCAACACCTCAGTGTCTGTATTAGTCTGGGTTCTCCAGGGAAACATCCAATAAGAGCTATATAAATATAGAAATATTGTATAACATACACCATATGTGATGATGTGTCACATACTATGTATAGTATATACTCTAAGGGATTAATTCACATGGTCATGGAGTCTGAGAAGCCCAAAATCTGCAGACATCAAGCTAGAGGCCCGGAGGGGCTGATGGTGTAAATTCCAGTTCGAGGTCAGGTCCAAAGGAAGGAAAACGCTGATGTTCCAGCTCCAAGACATTGAGGCAGAGAGAAACAATTCTTTCTTAGTCAGCCTTTTATTCTATTCAGGCCCCCAACAGATTGGATGGCGTCCACTCACACTCGGGAGGGCTGTCTGCTCTGCTCAGTCCACTAGTTCAAATGCTAATCTCATCCAGCAATGCCTAGAATAATGTTTAACCAGCTCTCTGGGCACACCGTGGCCCAGCCAACTAGACACGTACAGTTGACCACCATGTTGTCCCAGCGTGGCTGCTGCAGTTGGAGAAATCACGCCCGTGTTCGGGTCAGGAAGAAGCGGTGTGCCAGCTGGCTCTCCTTTCCCGATTCTTCTGCTTTAAGGGAAGCAAAAACTTCGGAGAAGCCCCTCTCAGATTTCCAGTGTTGCCTCATTGACTAAAACTAGCTACAGTGGAGGTTGGGAAAATTAAATGTCTGGCTTTCCGACCTCAGCAATAGAAAGATGAAAGAGAAGGTGAGTTGTTGGGTTAGCCGGCCAATAGTGTTTATCTTAGCGACCTGGGCAAGGGCACAGAATCAGTGATAGGAAAGTCAGAAATAGGGCCCTTGGCTGTTTTCCTTTTTGTATAGGACATCCAAGAGAAGGCTATTTTGCTCTCTGGGCTACGGTTTGGCACCTGGAGCATCATTCCCCAGCTCTTTCCGTTTCTTTCTCAGCGGTGACTTAACCTCCCTCCGCCTCCCAGCCTGTGCGCACTGATTACAGGGTGAAGACCTTCAGAAATGAACTGCACACAAGCAGGCCAGTAACGGGAGCCCAGGATGTAGTCCCACTCTAGAACAAGACTCGTTCCATTGAATAGACACTTATAGAGCACCCGCTACCTGCCTGCCACAGTACTAGGATCTAATAATATTACAAGAATAAAGGTGTCCTCTGTCTTCTGGATGATCTCACAACCTGGTGGAAACCACTTTGTGAAACAAACGTGTGCCACTGGGGGAGTGAGGGCCGTGAGAGAGGAGTACGGGAGACACTGTGGAGCACGGCAGAGATGCTGGCTCACCTGCGGTGCTCAGGGAAGGCTCTCCTTACGTACAAGGTGGTGTCTGAGCCAAGTCTGAAAGGAGGAGTCGGGGTTGCCCAGCAGACCCGGTGGAGAATCAGCCATTCCGGGCCAAGCAGGCAGCATCCACAGTGTGGAGGTGTGAGCCTGTCGGTTCCCCGGACTGTGGAGTGAAAACGCCCCTTCCCCATGTGTGCACTGTCAAAGCTTCCAGCATCCATTCACTGGAGCACCTTAATTTCCGATCTCTTCCTCTTAGTGCCCAACTCTCCCTATTTTTTAAAAGGAGATTTTATTTATTTTTAGAGAGAGGGGAAGGGAGGGAGAAAGAGAGGGAGAGAAACATCAATATGCAAGAAAAGCATTGATCAGTTGCCTCTCACACACCCCCAACTGGGGACCTGGCCTATAACCCAGGCATGTGCCCTGACGGGGAATCGAACCAGTGACCTGTCAGTTTGTGGGATGATACTCAAGACACTGAGCCACACCAATCAAGGCTCTCCCCATCTTTAAGTCCCACTGAAGGGCCAGCTCCTTGAGGAAACTGTTCCTGACCGACATCAGCCTTCCTTCTCTGTTCCTTTGTTACCTCTACCATTCTTTTATCATTTCAGCAGTATCTGGGAATACGTGAGTCTCTGTCCATGCTCCTTGAGCTCCATGAGGGCAAACACTATGCCTCGTTCATGTCCACAGCCCAGGGCCCACACTGTGCCTGGTACCAGTCACTGCCCAACAGGTGGCTGAGGATGGAGTGAGTGGGGAAGCCCCAGAGGGAGGCAGAGCAGACGTGATTATTACCGAATACAGATGAAAGAGCTGAGGTTCAGAGTGTGGAGCAATGGCCTCACAGTGACACAGTGGAGCTAGAACCTATGCTGGCCGACCCCGATCCAATTTCTTTCTATTCCACCATGCTGCCTTCAGAAGGAAGCAGGACCTACCCTTTTTCATTTTGGAAGAGCCAGGAATAGATTCCAGATTGTCAGGCTTCATGGCCATACCTCAGCTGCACCTTCTGCCAAGCTTCTTTCTAAATTCCCATTTCTTTTATTCACTAACCTTCCCCTCTCCCTTTTCCTTAAACTCACCTTTCTAAGTTCTTGCAATTCAGGCAGTCTCCCTCCTGCCCCACCTCCAGCCCAGAAATGGGCAGTTTCTCCCAGATAATTCCCATCTGCAATAAGCCAGCATTCCTGAAGCCTCTAGATAACCCAGGACAAAGAACCCTTCATCATCTTTCTGGCCAAGACTTGCATTTTCCACTTCCTGGAACTTTCTAATCAAAAGGGTTGGGGTGGGAGATGGGGCAGGAGATGATTCTGAGGGTTAGGATGGCTGTCATGGGCCAGCCTCAGTGTTTACTTCTCAGAAATGAGTTCCTAGACCACTTCCTCTTTATTCATTCTTTCCAGCTTTATCGAGATATAACTGACAAGCACTATTGTGTAAATTTAAGGTGTACCATGTGACTATTTGATAGACATGTGTATTGTGAAATGATTACCACATTAAGCTAGAGCAGAGCCCTGGAGAAACCACAGACACACATAATCATGCTTCCAGAAACTTGTCTGCCAGCAGAGAACAACCAAAGAGGGAGATGATCTCCACCTCACTTCTGCTCTCCGAAGCTCAGCATGTGCTTCCAATGGGTCAAATCTGCTTATAGTCAGAATCCTAGCTGCAAAGGAGTCTGGGAAAGAAGTTCCCGACATTCCATCCTGTGCAGGATAAAAAGGCACACTACCAGGAGGATGGATTTCCATTGTGCGAGCATCCACCCCAGGGGGCACAAGAAGCTCTGATACATCTCAGAGCAGTGGGATAATGAGTGCCGGAAAAGCTAGAATGCCTCCTGACTGTCACTGTGGACCTGTCTGTAACCTCGACCCCATAGCGCCCTCAGGAGGAAAATGCCTATTCAAAGAAATGACAAATTTAGAGGAAATATTGCAAACTATGGCAAAGGGTCACTACCCCAGTATGTAAATGAACATCCCAGTATTAAAGTAAGCACTAAATACAAACAAGTAATTCACTAAAAAGCAGAAATAGCCTGTGAAAAATAGGTTTTAAAAAAAATGCTAATTCTCAATAATGATGAAGAAGGAAGGAAACTAGGAAAGATTTTTTTCAGAATCAAAATGATCAAAAAGGTTTTACGTTACTGAGCATACAGGGAACTTACCTTCCAAATACTACTGGTAAAAGTGAAAATTAAAACAAGTTTTCTGGAGACTATTAATTTAAATGTTCATAACCTTTGACCCAGTAAGTTCCCTACTGAAGACATTTGGTTATAAAAACATAAAATCAAAAAAGATGTAGTTGTAGAGGCATTCTTTCTATGACTCTTTGTAACGACTTTTTAAAAATCTAAATGCCCGCCAAGTATAGAACGCTAAGTAGTCAGTAAAAAGTTCTAGATGTTTTGATATGAAGATGCAAAGATCTCTATGAAATGGTACAAAACATTACAAAGTGGCATGTAACTGTAATTCCCTCTTCTTTAGAAATATATGCGTTTGCAGGTGTGTTTACACATGGAAACTATGGGAGGAAATACACTGGAATGTAAGCATTGTCTGTGGAATCTGGGACCACCGCATTCTTTCACCCTCTTTCTTACGTGTCGAAGTGCTGTTTAATTGTTTCCCCCTTGAACAAGCACATGTAACATTTACTAACAGAAAAACCCCATGCGATTATTTTTCCTTTGTGTGGAAAATTTAGACCCTGAGAAGCTTGTGGGGCACAGTCACTGCCCTTCTTTTCCTCCAGAGTCTTAGAAACCCAGTCCTTGCAGGTGCCCCCTGCCCCCTGAAGCAGGGTGTTTAGAACTGAGGACTACAGCTTGGAGCAGAGGTGCGTAATTAGAGTTGGGCAAGAGGAGCAGTGAGGAGGGAGAGTGCTAATTTTAGCATCTGTGATAGAGGGTTGTTCCAAGATTCCTGTAACACCCCCTTGCACGTGCTGAGCTCTGTCCTCCAGCCCCTCCCTGCCCCAGTGAGTGCAGGGCTAACACAGGCGCTAATAGACTTCAGATTGCAACAAAATGCCTGAAATCTCTGCTGCTTTAAATAGAGGTGTTTGGTACCCTTTTGGATGGCAGGTCTGGCTGAGCTGGGGCCCTCGGCACTCAGCTAGTTTAAGGCCTCGAGAGGAAGCCACTGAATGCCAGCTCTCCCTGCTCTCTCTAAGGTGGGATTCTTGATCATCCCTAAACTGGGCAACACCTCCTGCCAGTGAAGTCTTCCATCTTAAATCCTGGCGGCTCTTGCATTCCTTCTCCATCTCCTCTGTCATTTAACTGCTTGTTCTTTCTCCTCCTTCCCTTGTTCAGGATAAGGATTTAGGATATACTGTTAAAAGTGTACTTTGTGGGCCCTTTATAGAATCATAGTACTGTATCTCTTAAGTAACCTTGAAAATTATGTAAGTGATAGTAGTTCTCTTTTATTGAGTGTCTATTAAGTGCCAATCATATTATATACATGTTGGTTTCTTAAAACCCTATGGGATGGCAGTATCTTAAGATTTAACAGGCATGTGACAAAAGAAGATGTACCAAAAATGTCCAATAAGCACATGAAATGATGGCAAACATCATTAATAATCAGGAAAATGCAGATAAAAGCACAATGATATATCAAAGAGACAATGAAAATTGCTGGCAGGGATGTGGAGCAACTGGAACTCTCATATACTGCTGGTGGGCGTGTGAAATGGTAGTACCCCTTTAAAAATCAGTTTGGCAGGTTTTTACAAACTTATATATATATACACACCATATAATCCAACCATTCTCCTACTAGCGTTTCCTCAAGAGAAACTAAGCATGTCTACTGAATGATTTGTATGAGAATTTTCATAGCAAGTTCATTCATAATAGCCCCAAACTGAAGACCACCCAGATGTCCACCAACTGGGGAATGGATAAACAATAATAGAATGGAATGCTTCTCGGTGATGAGAAGGAACAAGCTGCTGAGATGTGCATTCGGTTTCTATGCTGAGTGACAAATCACCACAAACTTTCCAGCCTAAGACGACACGTACAGCAAGCTAGTTCTCACTTAGTGTCGTCGATAGGTTCTGTGACTTTAAGCAGAACAACGTACAACAAAACCAGTTTTATCATAAATATAAACAAGATTTAAGTTCCTACCACATCTCATCAACATTGTGATGAAACCACGTTGAATGAAACAACACAAAACAACGTGATTTGAGGGCGTACTATGTTCTTTATCTCAGAGTGTCATGGATCAGGAGTCTGGACTGAGCTTTACCTGACCTGCTGCCAGACTGCTGTCAAGATGTCATCCAGGGCGTGTTCTTATCTGGAGGTTTGACTGGCAGTGGAACCACTTCCAAGCTCATTCAGCTTGCTGGCAGAATTCATTTCCTGTGGGTGTAAGACCAAGGGCCCCATCTTTTTGCTAGTTACCTGTCGGCAGCTGCCCTCGGCCCCCAGAGGCACTCACGGTTTGTCGTCATGTGGCCCTTCCCAAAGGACCTTTTGCAACACGACAGCTTGTTTCTTCCAAGCGAACGGGAGAGAAAGAGAGTGAGTTGCTGGCCAGAGACGTATGTAATGTGGATGTATGTAATGTATGTAATGTGGATGTATATAATGTATGTAATGTAATGTAATGATGTGATTATTGAGAGTGATGTCCTGTCCCCTTTGTCATATTCTAGAAGCAAGTCCCAGGTGCCACTCACACACAGGGGAGGGGGTTAAATGAGGGCATGAGCACTAGGAGGCAGGGTCACGTGGCTGCCTTCCACTCCATTCTCCCTAATACACAACACAAATGGACCTCAAAGGCATTATGTTGAGCAAAAGAAGCTAGACTTGAAAGACTACAAACTTTAGAATTATATTCATGACAACTTCTGGGACAGGCAAGGCTTAACATGGCGTCACTGCAATCAGTGGTTGCCAAGGGCCAAGGGAATGGGGGGACTGACTGTGGAGGGGCGTCAGTCACCCTCCATGGTGATGCAAGTACCTGTTCTGACCAGCATGGTGGTTATGGTGCATACGTTTGTCAAAGCTCATCAGACAGTACATTTTAAGTGGGCACAGCCTATTTCATGTGAATTATACCTCTGGAAAGGACATTTCAAACATGGGCCCATGAATGGCAAATTTTAATTGCCATTTCACCTGTGAGGAAACAGATCCAAAACTTGCCCCTGGTCACACAGCACCGGGGAACTGGGCTTCAGAGTCAGGTCGAGCCGCACGGCCCATTCCTTTCCTTTTTGCTTGACGTCTGACTTTCCTCCAAGCTCCACTTTTCCCGGAGGGGAAGCCTGGAGGCCTGGAGAGCTAAAGAAACATTCCCGAGGCCTCCCGAAATGGCAGAGTCTCAAGCTGTGTTTTCTGGTTCCAAGTCAAGGGTTCTTTGTACCCCTAGGTCTTCCAGGCCCTCATTAAAGCCCTGTAGTAGATTTTAAGAATTATTGTTGCGGTTTTCAATTCATCCAGATGTGTCATTGTAAATACACTCAATATTTTTCTCTTCAGACACATAATACTATGAGCCAATTCTTTAAAAGAACAGCATACGATGGTTCGTGGAAATAAAGGTTTCAGAGCTGTGCTGTATATAAGTGGTTGCTGCCTCCTTTCTTGCCTACCAACTCCTGAGTTTACAGCATTTTGCGGCCATAACACTTCCAGGGAGCACAGGCCTCTGCCTGATGCCCGGGACGCGTCTTGGCTGACTTCAGCCGGTTGCGGTCACTCTGCTACCACAGACAGACGTGTGGAGGACAGGGCCGGAGAGGCAGCGTGATGCCTGAGGTCCGAGAGGCGCCTGCCCGGGGGTCCTGGAAAGTCTTCAAAGCTGCCCGGGAAAGGGGCTCTTTCTCACAGGGACGAGGAAGTGACTCCGGGTCCCAGGGGAGCCCACGGGTGACATGAAGAGACAGTGGGAGCACAAAAGTCCATCCCTGAGAATAAGAGTCCGAAGGGCACAAAGCATTTCGGTGCCTGAGGATGACTCCTGTCACTGTCTTCATTACTCGGTGACGTAATACACTTTATTTATTGATTTAGTCATCGCTGTTGTTTGCAGCCGAAATCACTATGCATACAGAAGATATGAGCAGATACTGTCGAGCATCGTTTTTTTCTTTTTTGCACCCAGCTGCATGGTGCAGTTCTTACAAACACTTGTATGTACTGTATTAATACAGAATTAGGGGCAGGCAGTTGATGTTATATGCTGTGTGAATGTGGAGATGAGTTTCCTTCTCGGAAGAGTTTGTCGATAGCTAAAGGTTAGAACCTGTCCATCTGTAGGGTATTGGTTGAATAAATTAGGGTAGAACCGCCTAGTGAGATGCCATTCACAATTCAAAAAGCATATCCATTTGTACCGATATGAAAGGATTGCTAAGATATGATGCTAAGTAGGAAAACTAGAGTCAGAACAGTATACAGAAGGCTGTGAAGTCCATTCCATGGTCATTGAAAAACGTCCAAAGTTTATGACCAGGAGTGTTGTGGCACAACAGGACACAGAACCCTAAACAGAACTCTCACACGGATGGGCCTCTGAGGACGGTAAGCGACTGGGGGATCATAAGAAGCTGTGCTGCCGGCAAAAGATTCACAGCAGGAAAGCTGTGAAACCTGCTCTTGGAACTGTCACATGGGTTCAGTGGCAAGGTCAACTTCTTCAGCAGAAGGCATTGAGGTTTGGGTGGGTTTGCAGCAGGTCTGCTACCTGTGATCTCATGTACATGAGTTACCCATTTTCAAGGTGTCAAAGAAAATTTTTAAATTGTATGCATAGGAACTCTGGCAATGCTCAGAGACAAATGCTACCTACCTGTCAGCATTCGCCAACGCAGTTGCCATTATCAAGGGCTCACTGTGTGCCAGACACCGGCTCCAGCTCTTTATCTGGATTGGCTTATTCCATCCTCGCTGCAGCTCTATGAGGTGAATGTCATTGTTACCCTCCTAGTTTTATAGAGATGGGTGAACCGACGCACGGAAATGTTACCTGATGTTCCAGGATCACGCAGCTGTTAGGTGGTACAACCAAGGCTTGAGCCCAAAGTCCCTACCCCAAACACTCCGCTAATTGATCTCTGGGGTTATTGGAAGGATTAAGAGAGCTCATATGTGCTTAGCCAGTGTTTGCTTTCACCCTGGGTTCTCAAAGAGTCGTTCATGCACCAATGTTAAATTGGTTGGAAGTAGCTTTTAATTCTTAGAGACGTTGCCCAGGTTCAGCCAGACTTGTACCACTTGTCGATGTGTTCCTTGGCCTGGCATTGAGGAAATGAAATCACACGCAGCAGGAGTAAGGTAAATCTATGCCCCGCCGAACCTGGGGGAAACATACCTGATATTGTATATACAGTTACCGCCTTGCTTTTTGCTCCGCAGCCATTTTATTGACCGTCACTACGGACTCAGCAGGGAGTTATCCCGTGATCAATCAGTGACACCTGACAGTGGTGCTAGGAGGGCACCAAGGCCCCACCGTGTCCAGGCTGGCTGTGTGATCCGTGCACACCAAAACTAGCCTCCCGGCTCCTCTCCTCAACTTAGCTGCTCTGTGGAACAGAGGTCTCGGACTCCTTCCTTCTTTCCTCAATGCCTGTCACATTGTATATGCTCAGTAACTATACGTTGAAAGAAGCAGCCATCATCTGGTGGCAACTGGCATTTTTGCAAAGATCACCTAGCAGGATTTCTCAGCTTGGCTGTCTGTTACAATCACCTGGAGAACTTCTGAAAATCCCAGCCTCGGGCCAATCACATCAGAACACGTGAGGGTGGGGAAGACAGGGAAGATGGAGGTGTGAATGTTTTGAGAGCTCCCCAGGTGGTTCCAGTGTGCAGCCAAGCTTGAGAGCCCCCAGGCTAGAACAAGGAAGCCAACTTGTGAAGGATTGGTCTGTGATTTGCCAGCCCAGCTGGAGTCAGAGTCTGAGACACAGTGGGCAAAACCAAGGCCTTCCTCGAAAGCTGCCCCTGCCTCTACTTCTGTGATGGGCGTGAGCTGAGCTGGGAACAGCCAAGATCCTGTCTTAAGAAGTGCACAGGGAAAGCTATAGCTGGAAGCATTTATGCTGGAAACCCTGACTGGGTGATGGTCCTAAAAATTATTGCCATATGTCTCCAGCAGGGAGGGCAGGACACACATTTGCTCCCTCCGCGCCCCGCAGCCCCGCTTTTATCGGCAGCTCAGGCCTCACCCATGGGGGCCCCCGGAGAGGTTCCAGTTAGTCTAACAATTTCATGGAGCATCTAGAGTCCTCGATAGGCCAGGCCCTGCAAATACAGAGGCAAATCCAAACTCGGCCCTCCCCTGGTGCAGTTCGCAGCCCAGAGGGAGGAAACGGGAAGTGAATCGACATAAATCACCAGCTCGGATGCAGAGGCCTCGAAGAAGCCTCTCGGAGAGGGGAGAGAAAGGGGCGGAGGGGGCGGAGGGGTCCGGAAGGCTTCTGCGGGGTGCGAGCAGCGCGGAGGGTTTCTCTTTAAATATTCATATGCACAAAGTTTGGAACAATTTTAAACATATAATTGAACACACCAATTTAGCAAATATTAACATTTTCCATATTTACTTCAGATTCTTAAAAATAAAAATTCTAAACTGTTTTAAAACACAGGGAAAGTCCAGAGAATAATATAACAAACACCCATAAGAGCTCCCACTCTGGGGCCGGGCTACCTGGCTCTGCCCTGTGATCTTGGAGAGGTTACTTACCTTCTCTGTGCCTCTCTTATTTTTTTTAAACCAGACCCCTACCTCAAAAGGTAACTGTCGGATTAATCAAGGTAGAAACACAAAAGTGCCTCACACACAGTCTGTGCTTTGTAAACATTAAGTGTCGTTACTGAATACATGATCATGACCTGACTTGTCAAGTCTTAACACTCCGTTGGATTGCTGTTCAGTTAGTTGTTTTAGTAAAGGGAAATGTAATGTCGCACTTTCTAAGACCCTTCTATACAGCCCTCCTTGTTCTGACTGCTGGTGAAGACTTAAAGTCGGGAGGTCCGCACGGGAATGCCCACCTCGGGGGCAGGGCAGGGACCCTGGCTTGTGAGGAACCCCCCTCTCCCAGTGTGGCCAGAGAGGGAGGTGACCGATGGGCAGGGGAGAAGACTGGAGAGGTGGCCAGGGCGTGTTAGGGAAGACCATCAGGAGCTGGAGCACAGTCCAAGAACCCACCTAAGAGCCCCTTCTCTTGCTGCCTTCAACAAACAAGCAAAAACCAAAAGATAAAATACAGAACCGTCAGTCACACTTGCTCCCCAACTTGGGAAACTCCATCAAGTAGGGGCTAGCCTTGAGAGAAGAGGGGAGACCCAGGGAAGCTCAGGAAGAGGGTTTAGCAGCCCTGAAGTCATTGCCACTTGAGTGCCCAGGTGGGAAATGAGTTTTTTGGAGCTGTAGCCCAGCCAGAGCGTTTAGCTCCCTGGGCCCCAAGTCATTGCGTTCTGAGAACTGTGCACCCCCCAGGTGGGTATTCTTGCTGAGTGAGCAGGAGAGAGCCCCTGACTTGTTCAGCAGTTAGCCTGACAGCACATGTGTGGTTTGTCAGGCATGATATTTGTGGGGAAGGCCCTGGGTATAAGTATGTACAAGACCAGCCTCGCTTCCAAATGTGTTCTTCCGTCATTCCCCAGCAGCAACACCATTTTTTATCTCAAAATGGGCTTTCCCCTCTCCCCCTCCCCTCCGCCTCCCCACCGCTGCTGAGGAACAGCTGCTCTGAGACCCATCTCTCATCAGCTGCCTTATCTCCCCGATGAATAATGTTCCCCTTCCCGAGCAGGCAGCCTGGCAGGAGGCCCGCCCGGCATGGAGCAGGCCGCTGACAGCCCTTGGAGCCCAGGCAGCTGCTGGAGAGCAGGCACCCGCCTGCCCAGTCCTCCCAGGGGCTGAGGGCAAGCCTCCTGCCTCACAGAGACATGCCGCCGGAGGCCCCACAGCCCTGGCGAGCAGCAGCTCACAGACCCAGCCATTCCAAGCACATCTCAGCACCCCCTGGGTGCAGGCACCATTCTGTGTGCTGGGAAAGATAGGTCCTGCCCCTCAGGGGTGGGGACCATTTATGGGAAATGAGATTCGTATCTAATACTACAGACCTCTATACTTCATAGTTCTGTGACCTTGAGAACGTGTTTAATCAGTCCAGGTCTCGGTTTTCCTCATCTGCCCAATGGGCTAATCATAGTATTGTCTCGTTCTCCGTTCCAATCCCCTTTGCCAGCCGGTGCACCCATCCCCCAGCGCTGTGATGCCATGGGTTCAGCTCTCCCTCCAGCCTTCTCCGGAGCCCTGGGCTATGGTAACTGCATCCTGGACACATCCCTCTGCAACCTCCCTCTCTCATCAGGAGAGCTGGTAACTGACTGGTACTGGGGATCCAAAAGCCCAGTCCTCTTCCTTCAAGGTGGACAACTCAGTAGAGCTGTTTAAGCTCCAGAGCCCCCTGTGGATCAGGCCAAGACTAGGCTGGCCCATGACTACATGCCCCTCCCCCGTCCGTACCCTGTTTCCCTCACCCTCTTACAGCTTCTCCTCAGGAGCACACTTCCCCCCAGAATCCCAGGTTGGGAAACCTGTTTGGGGCTCTGCTTCTCGGGGACCCAGCTCAAGATGTGTGCCTACTTCACAGAGGCTTTGTGAGAGGATTGGACGAGATAAGCGTTGAAAAGCTCCTCGTAGGTGTCTGGCACTTGGCAAATGCCCAGTTTTTGGTAATCGCGGTTCTTATAAAATACTGCGATGTGACAGAAAGTCACAAGGGAACTTGGACAGATGTGACAGAGAGGTCAGTGTTGAAAGTCTTGTTTCCAGGTCTGTAATTGGAGGCAGTCATCCCAGAAACGGCCCTTGGAGGTCACTTAGCTGAACTTTGTTTTTGCTAAACAAAGAACCTCGATGAGGCTGTTTGCCTCTCTCATTTTTTCCTCATTGAGGAAAAATCGAGGCCCAGAGAGGCAAAGCAGTACCCTCAGAGACCCACAGAAAATCAGGGACCAAGCTGGGGGAAAGCTACATCATGTATTTCCCACCCCCACGTTATCTGGCATGTTCAGATCCTTTCCCCTGCTCATTGTTGAAGTGTTATTGTCTTCATAGAGGCCAGGACCCTGAGAAGTGAAGCCACAGCACACTCCATTTCCATGTGCATCTCCTGAGCACCTACTGTGTGCTGGACACATGCTAGATCCCAGGAAAAGATGCTCAGACGTAGATACCAACCCCTGGTTGTTATAGAGAACTTTACTGTTTTCAAAGTGTGTGCATGTGTGTTGGCCTACTTTATCCCAGGAAGTAAATAATGCCAGCCCATTCCCCAGGAGAAGTTTTATTAAAAGTGAGCATTGAAACACCAGTAAGAGCAGGCATGTGGGCAAGGACATCCTGGACTTCCCTTGTTTCCATATTTAACACATAGCAATATTTTTTTTATTGATGAGAGAGAGAGAAAGAGACAGACAGGCAGACAGAAATAAATTTGTTGTTCCACTTATTTATGCCTTCATTGGTTGATTCTTGTATGTGCCCTGATGAGAGATCAAAGCCACAACTTTGGTGTATGGGGATGATGCTCTAACCAACTGAGTTACCCAGCAAGGGCCTCATAGTAGTATCCTTAATTTTCACAGTGCTCTATCTGAATGGTCCTTTGCTGTCCCTTTCCTAGTATGTACAGAGTTACACATGTGAGACAGGTCATAGCTTCAGGACACAGCTGTCAGTCCATGTGGTTGGAGTGAAGGGTGCATCGTGGGGAAGGGCCACAGTGGAACTCCAGAAGTGGACCAAAACCATGCCAGGTGCAGGACTCCACGTATCGTGCGAAAGCACTTGGGCTTTGATCTGCAGACAGTGGAATCCTCCAAAACCCTTTGTTAAGCAGAAGGACTAATACCCTCTGGAGAAGATGCAGAGGATATTTGAGAAGGAAGACCCCTGCCCCAGGAGCAGACAACCTCTCCTTGTGGTTACGTAGAAGACCACAACCTGTGGGCTGTCAGGAGACATGGTGTGGGTGATTTCCACATGAGTAAGACACACTGAGGGTTCGGGAGAAATCACTGAGGGTGTGGGGTTTGAGTTGGGGGGATATTTGAGGGGCAGTTTCCTAAGCTTGGGGTATGGCATGGACAGAGCACAGTGTGAGTGGTTGGAGAGACTGTGGAGGCAGCAAGGCCGGTGGACCTGGGCAGAAGGGTTTCTTAGGAGCACAGAGGAGCTGGGGCTACCAGGAAGCCCAGGCCACTTCCTAGGGAGCAATGAGCGCCAGGGAAAGAAGTATGAACTTCTGCAGGTGGTCGGCGGAGGCTACTGGAGGGTTGTGAGCAGCACAGTGGCGTGAGGAAAGCAGGATTTCAGGATTAGTTCAGGAGTGGAATGCTAATGAGGCTGGTAGCAGGAAAGTTGCCTCCCCTAGGAGAAGACCGTGCACTGACCACTCTCTGGCCGTGGGCCACATTCTTACATGTTCTTTTGCCAACACAGTGTGGTCCCATATTTTTTTAAATGTTTTTATTGAGATATCATTGACATATTATATTTGTTTCATATGTACAACATAATGATTCAATATTTGTATATATCACAAAATGATCACCACCATAAGTCTAGTTAACATCCATTACCACACATAGTTATAAATTTGTTTTTCTAAAGGTGGAGTATTTTTTAAAAGGAGGGATTTTGTGCAAAAGATTTCACATGAAAGGCAGGTTTCTGGCTTCATCTGAAAGTCTGCGGATTTGGTAAGACTGGACCAAGCATTTCCACGTGGCCACCACATGTTGGCATCGAGTCACGACTGTCCCCTTTAGGTGCAGCTCTGCATTTCATTGGCATTTTTCCCATAGCAGTTCTGCTTTATTTATTTTTATTATGAGTCTGCACAGTGATTTTTTTAAAAGATTTTAGATGAGTAGGCAACATGTAAGTAATTAAGAATTTTATATAAATGTCCACATTTGGGCTTCTTTTAAAACGTCATTAGGGCCACCTGGGACCTCATTCCTATGAGGCTGTAATGGCTAAAGCCCAGGCGCTTCTCCAGTCCACAGTGCCCACGGCTCTTCCTTGCCGTTTGCAAAGGCCTCTATGGTAGCTTACCCTTGATCACAGAACTCTTCTGCTGAAAAAGCAAAATGTCTCTTGTACACAAGTCATTCCTGCAAGTGGAAAAATAAAAGATAGAGTAAGATGTTCATGCTTGCAAAGAAAGGCCTACAAGAGCACTGTGGAAATGAAGAATATTCCTCTGTGTTGCATATGGGAACAAAGGGAGTCTGTGTCAGAAGAGTAGCTGCTGGAAGTGACTGGCCACTTCACCTGACCTGATGTTACCTGCGAGGGCCCTGTGCCATTTAGCTTGGGAGTCTCGGGGTAGAGGCAGGGAAATCACTTAACACTCAACACTCAGCAGTCTGGTTTCTGAGCCCCGCCCTGTACTACAGAGAGGAATGAGATGAGGGACTTCGATGGGGGGTTAGGAGCTAAGGATCTGTTGAGGCGTTCTAGGCGGGAGGCAATGGGGGGCAGAGTAAGAGAAGGCAGGAGAAGTGTAGGGCCAAATCTTGGATATTTCTCTCTACTGTGGTGGCTCCTTACCAACAGCTGTCAGAGAGAATTGCAGATAACTTCAGGATGACAGATCCTGGGTTTGTGGGAACACCATAGGCCCTTCAACAAAAGTCAGGAGACCCACTCTGGG
Source organism: Tonatia bakeri (assembly GCA_004024845.1). Taxonomy (NCBI): domain Eukaryota; kingdom Metazoa; phylum Chordata; class Mammalia; order Chiroptera; family Phyllostomidae; genus Tonatia; species Tonatia bakeri. Next base: position 84,662 of record PVIA01003332.1, read on the forward strand.
GGAGGCTGACGACTTGGGGTCCAGGCACAGTGGGTCTGAGATGATGGTGAGATGTTCAGCTAGGTGGACGGTGCTGGTTGCATGGTGGTCTTGCACATGGCCTTGAAGCACTGGTCTCACGTGGACCTCATCCTTCCTGTGTTTAATTTCTCTGTGCCTTAATGTCAATAAGTCCACTGGTACTCTCCTCCCCATAGGGTCATTGTGAGGATTAAAGATAGCATAATTAAGAGCCTAAAAAATGATTCCTTGGTACGTACTCTATCAAGTTGAGTCATTTTTCACTATTGCCTATGAGGACAAGGTGGGAAGCCCACTGAACAGAGATGACTCCACAGGGCAGGGAGCCAACACTGAGCCCTGGAGGAGAGCCATGAGAAGGGAGGAGCTGGGAAGAAGCTTCTGGGAAACAAGGGGAGAGGGCACCTTCCGGGCCGGGAGGAAAGGTTTGGGTGGGGAGCACAGAGGTCAAGCTACAGAGGCCACCGAGGAGAGAGGAGCTCACAGCAGGTGTTCTCACTGGGGGAATTGCTCTCCAGAGGACTCTTGACAATGTCTCAAGACATTTTCGTCGTCACAACTGGGCGTGGGGGTGCTATTATGTCTAGTAGAGAGAGGCCAGGGATGTTCCTAAGGTCCTACAATGCCCAGACAACTCTCTGCCCCCTACCCAGCCCCTGACAACAAAGAACTACCTGCCTCCAAAATGTCAATAATGCAGAGCCTGGGAAACCCTTCTCTAAAGCCACCAGGTTCCTGGGTGTGAGTTGTGGTCCCGCCACGAAAAGATGTGTGACCTTAGCAAGTTCCTTAACCACTCTGTGCCTCAGTTTGCTTTGCTGGAAAATGGGGGTGATAATAGCAGCTTCCTATCCCAGGACTGTTGTCAGGGTTAAATGAATGAAGATATACAGAGGGCTTAGAATAGAGGCTCACATTAGCTACTATTACTGGCATCTGGGGAAGTGAGGGCATAGCAGAAGCCATTTGACCTTGGGGTTTGTCATTTAGGGGCACTTTCATTGGGGTGAAAGGGGGACTGGCAGGAAGATGCAGAGGACTGTAGAGACAGGTACATGGGGACTGGGGCCAGCTGACACGGACTGCTTTGTCCAAGAGGTGCAGCAATGGGTGCAGCAATGGTTGGCTGGTTATGGCTGCCAGGCCAAGTGGAGGGGACTTGCTTCCCCATCATTTATATATGGATGCTAACCAAAAGTGTCGATGAATCCCCAGACCACGTTATAACAAAAACGGAAATTTTCAACGCAAGAGAAATCACCTGCAGCCTTACCACCTTCTCAAAGTGGCAGTTTTCCATCTTTCCTTCCAGGACCATCATTTTTACAACGTTTGAGTCATCACACAGATTCTCTTTTCCATTGTTTTATGTCCCATGAAATTGTCCCGTAAGCGTTTTCCGTGATGGCACATCATCGTTACATTTATCATTTTTTCCGAAATGAACATAACCTCCTTGTTTTTTCCTGATGGTAAAAACACCCTGTGCTTTTTTTCTTTTCTTTTCTTTTTAATGCAGATAGTAACACAAGGTCTGAAGAAGAACAGAGTACCCCATTTCCCATCCCACCCTGAGAGACAGCCAGGCTAGCATGTGGGTGAACATGCTTCCCAGCAAATCTTCACACCGTCGTCAGTGTGTTGGCTTGCGAAATGTTTCCTGTAAACACGAACATTCTTGAACTAGCAATTCATTTTCAACCTTGAAGCTAAGGTTTCCTTATTGTCAGGGTTGGGCTTGTTGTTTTGGGAAGTGGGGGGAGCGCTGTGGAAGGGTACACACAGCAACAAAGGAAGCCAGAAAGTTCCGAAAGCTGCCAGAAAGAGGAAGGATTGGAGGTATGCTGTGCATTCGTTTCCTGAGGCTGCTGTGATGACGAACCCTGGGCTGGGTGACTTAAACAACTGAAATTTCTTCTCTTACAGTTCTGGAGTCTGGGAGTCTGAGATCGGGGTGTTTACAGGGCCATGCTCTCTCTGAAGGATCTAGGGAGGGGTCCTCTCTTGCCTCTTCCCGACTCCTCGTGGTGTCCCTTGGCACGTAGACACGTCTGTCCTTTACCTCCTTCATTGTGTGGTGTCCTTCTCTTCCTCTCCATGTGTCCGTGTCCGAATTTCCCACTTCTTATAAATACACCAGCCGTTGGATCAGGGCTTGCTCTACTCCAATATGACTTCATCTTAACGTTAGTACGTCTGCAAAAAACAAAGGTCACACTCGCAGGGAACAGGGCCGAGGATTTCAACATATCTTTTTGGAGGACACAAGTGAACCCATAACATGTGGGATCCCCAGGGTGGTGGAGGAATAGGATGGAACAGTGAGGATACCTTCTCTGGAATGAACAGGAAGGAAGAAACCAAGATAAATAGACTGAGATTCTGAGACTAAAAAGGGAGATAAGGAAGTTACTTCCTCCAGCAACTCAGGCCTGTGTTTTACGAACATCCTAGTACTTTATAAAGAGGGCCCCAGGGCTTGTCAGAGAGCCCAGCTGCCTGTCCCAGCCCCTTTCCCACTGTCACCACACCACACAGGTGGCAGCTGCCTGTGGGCCCCACAGGCCCTGCTACAGCATCCTGCTGTCCACTCACCACCAGATCCATCTAATTTCTTTTCAGCCTGGGCTGACTTCTTGTACCCATAGTCCTTTCACATGGCCCATTCAAACCCTTCTGTGTGCACAGTGTGCACACCTCCTGTGTTCTGTTCTTGCTGCAGCACAGTGGTCCAGGAGCCTTCAGGGACACAGAGAGCATTTCAATGTCTTGATCTCCCCTTGGGATATGTGGTTTGGCTGGTTTACTCAGTTCTCTTAATCTCCTTTTCCCAGATCCATACCGAGACTGAATTTTCAGAAGTAGAGGGGCTTGGGGAAGAATTGTGAGGAGTATGGAGACAGTTAAAAGGAAACCTGAACTCTCTCTGCTGGTGGATGGATGCACACGTCAGTCACACAGTCTGGAGCCTTCCCAGGCAGAGCTGGGGTCAGGTCTGGCTTTGATAGGTCAGCATGTGACCCAAACCAGCATTATCATCTCCCTTTGTCAACTTGGCTCTTGAGGAACAAGGGACAGTTACAGAATAGCAGTCAAGGAGCCAAGAAGAATGAGGCTTCTCTACTTACTAACTCAGGTCTGAGGCAAAGCCCAGCCAAGATCTTTTCTGGCCCTCACAGGCTTCTGCCTACTGGAGGGAATTATTGTACTTCTCAAACGGTTAAAAGTCACTCCGCCTTTGGCCCCCTGCCTCCCGACGCTGCCCGAAGCACCCAATAATCTCCCAGCTACGCATCACCTGTCCCATCTCCACCATTTAATTATGGGTTGTCCTCGATTTCCTCTCCAGTGCCAAAAGCCACTTCTGAGAAAGACCTGGGGGCAGAAACCCAAATAATATAGCTCATATTAAGTCTAAAGCCAAAATAACAAGAAAACCCAGGTAGAGCCGGCAGCCAGGATGTGCCGACTTGTGTGGGATTGAAGGAGGCCTTCTTGCCCAGGCATGAAAGACACAGGGCTTGGGCCCAGTGGGACCGTGAAGACACAGGGCAGGAAGGGATTCGTGAGCATTGTTGGGACTTTTTTTTCTACCCAACCCCATCTCTTGCTGCCACCTCATCAGACCTTATGCTCCTGCGTGTAACGATTGTACATTTTGCCACTGTCTCCCAGTATCAGTCAGCGCAATGGTGATGGGGAGCAACAGTCCCCATCCAACTAGCGTAGGCAAAAAGGGGAACTTAATAGCTCAGATGCTTCAGAAGATAAAGATGACACCAGTGTCAGCCTCGGCTTCAGGGATTCCCCCTCCTTGTCTTCGTTCCTAATGGCACTTCTCTTACAGATGAGGCCACTCCATGTAGCAAGAAAATGCTCTTGATCACGCTGGCTTACTTGGCCACTCCTCTCTCCCCGCACTCCACAAGGATTCTGATGGGCCCCTCAGATCAGAGCTGTGGTCCCTGGACCAGTTGCTGTCCAAGGGAATATGGTTCTCGGATTAAAGAGGATTTTATCATGGGCTGTGTTTCAAAAAAAAAGGTGGGGACCAAGCATGTTTAACAAAACCAGCGCAGTCCACTCGGCCCCCCAGGACAAGGCCCACCCATTCAGTAGCAGGTGTGGTTCCTTGCACCTGGAATACCCTCGAGGCCTCCTTTTCTTTCAAGACCCAAGCCTTCCAGTCCGCACTCATCCACCCTCACGTCCCCAGAAAGAGTTGGATGCACATTGGGGCCACCTTAGCACCTTGTACCTGCCTCTTACTTCACGTGCTCACTCATTTGTTCACTTAGCAAACACTTATCCTTTAGCATCGCACGCAACTTCTCCTGGACTGTGGGTTTCCTGAACAAAGGGACCATGTCCCACTCATCTCTGGGTCTCCACCCTGCACCAGGGTGCTTGGCCCACTGTCAGGGCCTGGCAACAGCTGGGGGCTGCATCCTCAGATGTTCGAGTGACACGAAGGACATGGCTAGAGAAGTTGGGGCACTGGGTATGGGGGAAGGAACTGCATGCCACAGGTCACCTGGTTGGAGTCACTAATTTCTCTGCATTCCTTGCAAATCCTCATACCCCAGACTGTCAGGGAGGACCCTGTGCGCGTCATACCAGCTGTAGTGCCATTCAAGTTACTGTGCCATGCTGGCTGCTATGTCATGCCAGCTACAGTGTGACTAGATGATAGGGATTTTTCAGCTCCATTGTAACCTTACAGGACCACCTGGCCCACATTACTGCCTTGCCACAGGCCTCAGTTTCCCCCATATGTAAAGTACATGGGAAAATGGTTTCGTTCTAAGGATGCAGTAAGGGCATAGCCATAATTCCAGATCCACACCCCTCCCCTAGTCTGAACCAGAGTGACATGATTGACTGTTTCCATGAGCACGGTGTAAGCCATACCTGTATGTCACAGTCCACATAGCCACCTGGAGACGAGTTACACCTTGCCTGGGGAGACGCTTGCCATTTCCTTGGGGGACAAGGAGGTGATGTTCAGGTACATCAATCATTCCTTCAACGTGTACTTATTATGCCCCTGAGTCCATGGTGCCAGGCCCAGGGGTGCACAGCAGGCCCCAGGCCCGCAGCTATTTGAGAAGCATCTGCACATTCTTTCCTGTGTCTTCGGCGGGGGCAAGTCCTTTCCCTGTGAGAGTTACTTTAATTTACCTCTGAATTAAAGAGACAGTTTATTTGATGCTAAGTGTCCAACTCTGGAGGAGCTAAGTGGGTCATACCATCTTGAGTGTGAACCACCTACTGTGAGGCTGACTTTCTCATATGACTTTGAGGAATCCAGAAACAGATGGATCCTGGGCAGTGAGAGTGAAACAATGTGTCGATCCACCTGGCACCTTGCACTAGAGGGAAAGTGTATGGGCTTGGAACCAGATGGCCTGAGTTCAAAGGTTGCTGTCCTGCTTCCTGGCTGTGTAACTGGGGGAAATTCGTAACTTCTCAGAGCTGTAGTGTTCCCATCTATAAAACGGGGATATAGTCCTGACCTTACCCAGGTCGCTGGTGAGCACTAATCAGGACTGTATCTCCAGAGGGATCTCGGCATGTACTCGGCCATCGCATCAGCACTCCTGCTGTTTCCTTGAAAGGGACAAGATGCACTTGAAATATGTGGGAGGGACGCCATTCTATACAGTGGTCGAGAACCAGGGCCAGGTGGCTACACAGACCTGGCCCTGCCACTTACAAAGGAAACAGCCTATGAAAGAAACACGAGAAAGTGAGAGTTGTTTTCAGTCATTTGGCTTTATGCTTGGAACCGACCCTCCTCATCCACACGCCCCCACCGCATCGCCATTCTGGACTGAGGGCTCCCCGTGGGCAGTGACCGCGCCGAGCCAGTGCTCTCCCCAGTGGGCCGTGGCCCGATGCCCTGCGTGGCTTGGTAACACTGCTGTCGTGCCCTCTCTTGGCAGATCCTTCAAGCCGGACTTCATCCTGGTCCGCCAGCATGCCTACAGCATGGCGCTGGGCGAAGACTACCGCAGCCTGGTCATCGGCCTCCAGTATGGTGGGCTGCCTGCTGTCAACTCCCTCTACTCCGTCTACAACTTCTGCAGCAAGCCCTGGGTGGTAGGTGACGGGCCAGGCTGACATGGAACCAAGTCAGGGCAGTGGCAGGACCTCCCAGCCCTGAGATGGGCCTACTCCCCAGCATGGAGCCCTCAGAAATGAAAAGAATCCTTTTTAAGCACCTGAATAAGCAACTTGGGTCCCAGTCCCCTTCTTGTAATTATTGCCTAATGAATATTATATGACAATATATTATGCTACAGTGGTATCTTATGATATTAGTAGTAAGAGGCAGCCCTGTACCGTGCTTACTAATATTATCACATCATTGTTTTTAACAGTAGTCACTATTTATGGAACGCTTAATAATTGCCCCAAAATTGTGTTGTCAATCTATTGTTAACATGTGAAGTGGGCTTATTACTCCATTTTACAGAAAAAAAAGCTCAGTTTCAGAACAAAGGAACTCACTCAGAGTCACGTAGCTAGTGAGTTGGTAAAACCAGAACTTGAAGCCCTCTTTGCAACCCCCAAGACTGTATTTCCCCTACCTTCCATTCCTTAGTCTCATTCATTCACTTGATTTATTTGAGTGTCCATTTAAATGTTACCTGTAAGAAAGGCTTTTCCTAAAATACCACCGCTCTACTCCTCTAAATAATCTTTTTTTTTAAAGTCAATATTCAGAAATTGAGGCATTTTTTAAAGATTTTATTTATTTATTTTTAAAGAGAGGGGGAATGGAGGGAGAAAGAGAGGGAGAAAAACATCAGTGTGTGGTTGCCCCTCATTTGCCCCCTACTAGGGACCTGACCCACAACCCAGATATGCGCCCTGATTGGGAACCGAACCGGCAACCCTTTGGTTCACAGGCCAGCGCTCAATTCACTGAGCCACACCAGCCAAGGCTCCCCCCAAATATTCTTAAATCCCTCTGATACATTGCATGTCTAATCCTTACAACAATCCTGTGAGGTTGAATCTCTTGTTTTCTCCATTTGCAAATGAGGAAACTGAAGCAAAGACACCTAAAGTCACTTTTCCAGGTTACTCAGATAGTAAGTGGTGGAGCAAAAATTTGCACCCAGAGTCTCTGTCATAAACTGCTATGCAATATGCCTCTCCAGAAAGAAGGAAACGGCAGGCAGAGGACGTGGCATGAACAAGAGCAGGTTGTGCTTGTATGAAATGCCGAGGGTGTAGGAAGTGCTCACTAAAAGTCATTGAGCTGAACTCAGTGGACCTGGCAGGAATGAAGGGGTCGATGCAGCCAGATGATGGAGAGGATGGATCTCCAGCCAAGGACTCTGGCCTTTCCCCCAGAGGCAGAGAACAGCTACTGTAGGTACTACAGCTCAGAATAGTCAGATGCTCGAGGCCTGGCATCAAGGGGGAGGTTCTGCCATACTAGGTAACAAGTGTTGACCAATGTTCTCTCCTCTTCTGGCCTAGTTTTCTCAGCTCATTAAGATCTTCCATTCCCTGGGTCCTGAGAAGTTCCCGCTTGTGGAGCAAACGTTTTTCCCCAACCATAAGCCAATGGTGAGTGCCCTTTTTTACTCTGTTTATTTGCATGATCTGGAACAAACACAGGTGTTTTTGTTCTTGGTCCATTTGAATGAAGGATAGGGCTCAGGGGCTTCTCACTGACTGCTGAGGCTCTACGGAAGAATCGTGATATCTCGTGGGAATGCCTGGCTTTTCTAAGGAGAGTCATCTCTCCAGATGAAATTTTAGGCAGTAGGATGAATGACAAAGGTGGACAGAATTCCTTTGGACACCAGGAATTTTCAGCAAACAAGGGGACAACTTGAACTAGCATGTTGGAGCTAAAAGTTGATTGATAATAAGGGTAAAAGAAATTTCAAATGTAGGATGTTATTTCATTTGAGCCTGTGCCAGACTTGGTTTCTAAGCTTATTTTAATAAAAGCAGTAATATTTGACTTGTATTGATTGTTGAAGGGGTTTCCTTGTGTGTCCTCTTCACATTCTCACTGTTGAATATATCTGTGGTTGTCTCTGGGAAGTGGTTGGAGCTTACCTTGGAGTATGTGGCATAGCCTGCCATTTGGTGGGTAGCTGGGTGCAAGCGGCTACTGTCTTTCTGAGTGAGTTGGAGAGCTCTCCACCCCACAGCTAGAAGCTGGCTGGAAGAGTCCTGGGCAGCTGGAAACAGCTAGGGGCATGCCTGCTTGCATGGTTGGTATTCCACTTAAGGTAGTCAAGGGAATACAGGGCTGTAGCCCCACATGTGCCTTGGAAACAGGATAGTCAATAGGTTATCTGATTATACTGGCTAGAGACAGCGGCCTGTTTGTAGAATTCCAAGCTCAGCTACTGAGCTGGACAGTCCTATTTGGAGACACTGATGGGTAGGGTGTGGGCTTCAGGTGGGAGCAGTCTAACCAGATGGAGTGGTCCTCCGCTGATTATCTTTCACTTATATCTGACCCAGTGAGATTTATAGAATCCAGGATGTGCTGGTTGGAATAGAAGGGCGTGTGGAACCAGGTATATTCCATCCAGCAAAGTGTGAACACTGGAGAAAATTCAGGGTTTATCCTCAAACCAGCCTGAGCTTGAATCCTGGTTCTGCCTAACTACTGGTAGAGCTTGGGTAGTGAATAAACCTCTGTGAGCCTCAGCTTCCATCGCTGAAAACCATGAATGATAGTGGAACAACCTCACTGGGTTGTTGAGGTTTGATGAAATCATGTGTATAGTGTGTTGTGCCTGACATATGACAGGTGCTCGAAGTAGAATACGTTTAAAATAAGGGCAAAGCTATCCCCTGAAACATTGTCCACAATGGGATGAATGTTGGGTGAAGGGTCTTCAGCCACCCTAACCTACTGAGGGTGCCAAGCCAGCTCTAAGCTCTGGGAGGGCTTTGCCATCTGTTATGAGGCCTCATGAGTTCCTGGCATTCCCCACTAGGCTGAGCCACACTTGGAAATGCAGGCAGGCATTTGGCATCACGGACCGCTGTTTACAGCCTTCCCCTTCCCACTTCCACTCGGCTGAGATTCTTAGGAAGAAAACAGGGAAGGCCAAGTCAGGGCTCCAGCCTGGGAGAACCTGTACCACTAATAGGTAATTAGATAAAGACCCATGTTCCATAGAACTATGGAGATCTCTGGCCATAGAATCAGGGAACAAGGTAAGGGCTGGATTAGCATCCAGGAGGAAATCTAAGGTGCCTCCCCAGAAACTCCCCCTGCCTGGGAAAGGACTGGGGCAGGGTGGGTCCAAGCTGTGGAAGTGAGTGAGTGGAGTGTGCATGGACCCGGAGCCAGGACGGGTAGGACACACCAGCTCCCAAGGCCCTCTGTGATCTGTATCACCCCCGACGGCAGTCAGGACACAAGGAGGCAAGAGACTGCAGGTGTGTGATAGAAATAAAACCACTTTACTGTTTAGAATCAAGGACACACTATAAAAAGTGAACATTATGCAACATTACAAGACAATATACATTCACGGAATATAAAATTCATAAATAACATGGAGGAAAACTGTAAACAGTGCTACAAAATTTAGCAACAAATACATTCCTTCTAGACAGGGTTTTCTCTGGTTGGTGTCTCTCCATCACTTCTGGGTCTCAGGACAGCAGACTGGCTAAGGGGGAAGGCGGGGCACAGGGAAATCTGCAAGGCCCCTCCCAACATGCATCCTGGCCTCTAAGTTCTTCCCCTCCTCACACCTCCCAAGAGCCACGTAGGTGGCTGTTGAAATCTGCCTCTCCTATTTGTCTCCATTTTGTTTTGCTTTTGCCATCAGATCTTTAAAGTCTTTTTCTTGTGTAAAACTGTTTTGGTGACATTTTTATTTCAGGCAGCCAGGATATAGTCATCTTAAGGTAACCCATATTGGCCATTGTCAAGCACAGGATGATGGGCTGGGCTGGGGCTGGGAAGGGTCTCATTTCCCTCGGTGTCTCTGAGAAACAGCTGTCTCTATAAATCATTTGTTTCTTGAACTGCTCAAGAACGGTGGTAAGGAAATGGAGCTCGTGGGCTGTAGCTTGACCACTGTTTAGGCCTGGGGCTGGGTGGGTCTCCCAGGACTGTCTACCCTGCCTGACGAGCACTGGCCCGAGACAGAGCCTAGGTGCGGGCTTCCTGGAGACGGAGGCAAAAGAGATGGCCAGGGGAGGCCAAGAGATCTTGAATGACAGCTCTCATGGCCTGGAATCTTTAGGAGAAATCACTGCCTCCCAACTGGATGGGCAGAGGGAGTGAGGGAGCAAAGGAATGGGAATGACCACCAGACTGCCTGGGGCCAGTTGATATAGCACAAGAACGTGGATGTACTTGCTGGTTTTCCCCCCGCCTCCCACCTACTCCAGAAATCACAGGGATGCTGACAGGAGGAGGCTGGAGGCGTCTCAAGTGCTAGTTCCTTGTAGTTCCCCCAGTTCGCCAGTCCAGCTGCCCAGACAAGAGAAGTGTTTACCCTCGTTCCACTGTAGAATTTGATTCAGGAAAATGGTGGCATGTGGGTTTCAGTTTTTTTCTCTTAAACACAATGTACACATATTACAGCCTACACATGACACAAGATTTAGCAAAATAAAACGCTCACAATATGATTGAAATACAGAAGTGTCTCAGCTACATAATGACTTTAAATTACACAGGAAGTGAACAGGTGAAAGAAACAAAGCTATAGCTTATAGAAAGCTCAAAAACCGCCCTCCGACAACATCGCTTTGCAAAGGACCCTTCGTTGCCCAGGACCTGCCTTCTCCTCACCAGGGCCTGGCAGATGGGCCTGCGGCTCTACCAGCTTGTCTGCAGGGCAACCTCAGGTGACCCGCGCTCAGGCCTCACCCCAAGTCCCTGCTGTGTGCGTGGAGACGACCCCACCAGGGACCAGGAATGGTCAGCTGCCCACGGAGGAGAGGCTGATGTCTGACCATGGGAGGGCGCTTGGATGGGTTGGAGTAGGGGTTCCACCTCGTAAGACTTCCAGGTTGAAAGGAAACCTTAAAAACGCCAAGTCTAGGGCTTACCCCTCAACAACCACTGGCCTGCGGACCTCTGCTCCTTCTGCTCACACTGCCCCGTCGAGATGGCAAAGCCTCCCGTTCCCCACGTGCCACGTGTCATGGCCGCAAGGTGAAGGGGACGAGGGAATGGAATCAGTCCCAAGGAAACCGACGCCTTCACTGTCTTCCCGCTCCGGGACTCTGCCGAACACCCTGCCTGGGCATTTGTGTGTACGTGTGAGACATTATTCCACTGTATTGTCTGCTTCTCTTTTTGTCTCCTGTTTAAAATGGCAGCTGTGTTTCCTAAAGCGGAATGAACTGAAGATACAAATACTAATAGGGGATAAATATCCATAATCTGAAAAAAGAGAGCAATCGTGTTAAATGTCACCATCCTACCATCCCCAATTCTGTGAAATATACATCATCTCCTATTCTCAGCATCCCATTTTCAGCACTAAAACTTAAAATAATTTTATTTAATTGGAGAATTTATATTATAGTTTTATTTCAAAAAACACAACAAAAACCCCTCCAGCTGATTGCAGAGCCAGGCTTCCCCAGTGACCATCAATTGAAATCCATGAGGTCAGGACCTCAGGAGGTGGCATTCACCCACCAGTGAGCTGGAGAATGAGAAGCAAGCTGTCCCCAAACCCAGGAGAGGTGGCCATCTGGCCTTGGCATGACACAGGACACTCTGCAGCGTTCCCTCCTGTGCCCGGGCCCCTGACCCACACTAACTCTTGTCTCCCATCTGAGCCCAGCCAGGACGGCAGTTACATGAAGGCCCCAAACAGGAAGCAGGAGAAAAGGAGAGGGACAGAGGTCAGGAGACCCCAGTTAGAGGAATGCTGAGGGTGTTCAGAACTTCAAATTTTAATTAAAATTTTTTTTAAAAGTCCACTTGGAATGTCATGATTTTCTTCAAACAAGCAACAACAACAAAATAGAAGAGATTAAACTATTGGTGTATTTAACAGCATTGAACAGAATTCTGTGTCCTGTAAAAAAATCAGCTTATGTCCTTGTGTGGGTATATGCAAATGTGTATACAAACACATCCCCCTAGGTGAGCTAAACACTACTTTGGAAATAGTATTCTCTATCCAAGTCTACTTGACTATATCTGTGGATAGTGTACGGTGTGTGTGTTTCTCCAATTTACATAAGGGCAAGCTCCTGGCCAAATCTACCACCGAGTTTTCCAGGAGGAAACCTTGGGGGAGTCAGGGAGAGGAAAGACCTTCAACTCAGTCTTTCGCCTGAGCTTTTGGACAAGGCAGGCAAATTGCCTCCTGACCTCAGGCAGATGTTTAAGTCCTCACCAACTAAGAAAGTTATATTATTCTGGTCTGGCTGCTTGCTCCAGACTCAGAAACATCTGGTCAACCCAAGCGTCGCTGGGCTGGGGGCAGTGTGTGTGTGCTGCGTCATCTCAGACCCTCTCTTGGAGTTTCTTCCTTCCCCCTCCCACTCTTGCATGAGAGAGACACAGACACACAGTCTGGCTGGGACATGCAGTAGCATCTCCTTGGTGCAGAAGATCTGCATACGTTGCTACCGTTTGCTACCTTTGACTGAAACAGTTGGCCTTTCATCAGCATCACTGTCTGTGTCCGTTATGTGCTAAAGTGGAGAGGGCAGAGAGAAGAGGGTCTGGGAGATGAGGAGGTCGGGGAGAAGAAAGCGGGGTAGGTATTACAATGCCTGAATAGGGTAATTTTTTCATTTTTGTTTTCCTAAAAAAATATAGATTATGTTACCATGAAGAAGAGGAGAATACATTCCTCATTCTCTCTGGCATGGCACCAAAAATTTCCAGGTGGAAATAGGTGATGTCAAAACCAGAAAGAAGGGGTGGGGTGGGGCCAGGAGGATGTTTCCAAATAAACTGCATATGACAGCACAGACTTTAAGTGTTCGAAGTGCTAAATTTGCGAGAAAACAGGCACTAATTTCATTGTCATCATTTGGGAGGAGTTAGTGTCCAAGGGAAGCTCAGCGGGAGGGGAGGGAGGTGAGGTGGGGCAGGGTCTGGTGCTCAGGGGTCTGTGGCATTGATGATGCTTTTGTCTGGGGGGGCCCATCCTCGGTACCAGCTGCAGTAGCCGCCCTTCTGCCGGATGCAGGCGTAGTGTTTGGACTGGTAGCCCGGGGAGCCGAAGTTCGAGAGCATGTCAGTCCAGAGACACTCGTTGTTGGAGCTCACGAAGCAAGGCAGGTAGTAGCAGGACTTGATCTGCAATCACACAACAGCCAGCGGTTGAGAGACTCTGCCATGTGGGCCCTGGCCTGATGCTTGCCTGAGTCCGGACTCGGGACCTGGGACCAGTGCAGGAGGAGCCCGGCCACATCAGCCCCTTGGTGAAAGTAATGTAAGTAATACATGCTAACAGTGACTGAGCATCACTGTGTGCCAGACCTCCTGCTTAGGGCTGCTGTGTCATTCTCTTCAATTCCCTTAACAGATATATCTGCCTTTTCAGATAAGGACACAGAGGCTCAGAGAGGCTCCGTTAACTGAACCGCACAGCCAGATCACACAGCCAGAAAGTGGTAGAATTAGACATTTGAGAGAGCTTTTCCTTCTCAAATGGTAACCAGCAAGAATGAATGATATCAGCTGTAGTAGGGAATTGAGGAATTAGGCAGATTAAAGCATAAACTTTGGAGTACAGCTGCCCTACGCTGGAAATCAGACTTAATGAGCTGTGTGACCTACAGCTTGTTACTTAAGGTCTCTGAGCCTCTATTTCCTCATCTGCAAAATGGGGATAATAGTAATAAAAACTGCCAAGTTGTTGTGAGAAAACAGCCAAGCTCCTTCCCACAGTGGGAAGGCTGTGTGCCCTGTCCCCGTGCTTGGGCCAAGGAGTTGGGCCTCGTTGAAGAGTCACCTTCTGTGACGTGTGGTATCAGTGGTCCTGAGCCAGCTCTCTCACCAGGGGCAGGAGCCGCCAATGAGTCAGCTGCTTGAGTGAGCACACTTGGGACTACTTGGCGGGACCTGCCAGTGTAAGGACCCTGTTGTACCTGCCACCAACTTGAGCCAAGGGAGGGGCCAGGGACACTGAAGAGCCCTTGTGTCCCAGCAGCTGCCCAGTGGGCAGCAGGGAGGCAGCAGATTAGGGCAGACGGGCACTCTTCTCTCACCTTCTTTGCTCCTCAGCCTGGGGGCAGCATTCCTCAGCACCCCTGCTCAGACCCGCCCCTCTGTCCGGGCCCCACACTCACCCCTTCCCCGCACAAGGGCCCGGAGTCCAGTAGAGCAAGGGCTGATACTTCTGGGGCGGTGAGCCAGCACCCCATACCTCCCACTCCCCGCCTGCCTGTCCCGGGGCTTACCTTGCAGTTACAGCCCAGGTGATACCGATAGTTCAGCCCCTTGCGCTGGGAGATGGTGAGCTGGTCCCACCGCTCCACGAAGTTGCACAGTCCTATGTACACCTTCCCATCATAGATACGGCCTGGAGGGGGAAGAGGACAATGCAGGGAGGGGTGTTTTTCTAGAGCCCAGCCAGGAGGGAAAGAATTCACACCTACCGAGTACCCACCTTAGGCCAGGTACCATGCTAAGCATATGTCAGTCCTAAGATTTTGGTTAATCTTAAAAGGTATAGGGGAGGATGTACCCCCATTTTCCAGATGGGGAAAATGAACTCGGAGAGGGTAAGTGATCTGCAGAAGCTCTCAGCTCATGAGGCACTGAAGCTGGGACTAGAGGCCAACTCTCCACTTCCCACATCAGCGATTTTGGTTTTTGATTTTGTTATTACCTTTCCTACAGGGACTGCATAAAAAAGGGTGGGGCAATGACTTTCAAAGACGGATCTCATAGGCTGACTGTGAGGTGGAGAGGAACAGGTACTAGAGATCCCTTTTCATTGACCGAAGCGCCAAGAAACTGTAAAACTCAGAGATATCTTCCACGGGGTCAGTGGTGGAGCCAAGACTAAAACCCAGCCTCAGTGTAGGAGCCTCAAGCTCCCACCTCGGGCTATGGGAATTGGACTCAACACTCGACACTCCTTACAATTCACCGGGCACACAGCACAGACCCTCGGGACACTTCTGGTCTGCCGCTCAGTGCTTCTACAGTGAAGGAACAGTGGACCTCAGCCAAACCCTGGCCTACACGCTAGAGTCCGCCGTTACCTGTCAGCAGGTACTGGTACTTGTTGACCTCCAGCTTAACACCGCAGAGACTTTCGGACGCTTCCGTGTAGATGTACTGCACGTGGGGCATCCTGCTGAAGCCTCGGTACATCTGCAGGCAGAAGGAATGTCAGGAGAGGAGGATCAGGGCTCAGAAACCATGCTGCCCTTTGGTCTATGGGAACCTGACTCCCCGAAGTGGCCATCGTGGGGCCGGTCACCAGCCCACCCAGCCCAGGTCTTTCACTCAAGGTGAGGCCACCTAGTTTCCTCTCGAGTGAGCCATCACTGGCATCTGCCCAGAGAGACTGTCCTGTCCAGCCAGTCGCACCTCCTATCCCACCACCCCCACAACACCCTCGAGACACACTTTTCTCAAATCCCAACATCTGTGTGGAAGCCAAAGATGAATTTGCTGTGAAAGGAGTCCTGCCCGCTTCCCCAAGCTCAGGACCTAAGCTCCCACAAGGCAGCCAACCTGCATTCTCCTGACATCTCTGTGACATTTTCCAGCATCTAAAAACATTCTCACTTACATTCCCTCACTGTACCCTCCCCTCACAAGAACCCCAGGAGGCAGGTACTGTTGGACCCGTTTGACCCGTGAGGGCTCTGGGAGAATTTCTGTTTGGTGGGGGAAGGTTGAACTCAAGCCCGAGGCTCTCCGTGCCTTTATCCTTCTGACCATCGAAAGCACTGGGTTGTTTTACCACAGATAAAGCACAGAAATATGTACAAAACTCCTAGATTTTTAAAAATTCAACACATCATAATTATGAAATTGCTGATATTTAGGCATTTAATCTACAACATAATCTGATACAGCAGCTTTCAACTGAAGGCAATGTTATCCCCACCCCAAGAGACACTTGGCAAAGTCTGGAGACATTTTTCCTTCTTACAGCTGGGAGGTGGGGTGGCTGGGGTTGCTTCTGGCATTGGTGGGTAGAGGCCAGGGATGCTGCTAAATGCCCTGCGATGCATGAGACAGTCCCCACTGCAAAGAAGTGTGTGGACCCAAATGTTAATAGTACCCAGGCTGAGAAACTCTGCTCTGCTCTAAATACCCATTTAAACCCGTGACAGCCTATGTGGCAGGAACTATTATATCCATGTTATAGATGAGGAGCCTGAAGCCCAGGAAAATTAATGGCTTGTATGAGGCCACACGGTTGGTAAATGGCAGAGATAGGAGTCCAAGCAAAAGAATTTGCTCCATAGTCCATGCTCTTAACCATTATCCTGTGGTGTCTCCCACTGCAGCCTCACAAGTTCATGGCCAAGGGCCTCTGATGCAGGCAAATGCCACATGACTGCTGTGCCTGCTTTATCAGCATGCCCCACAGCCATGGGTATGAACGTAACAGAGTCTGAACCACTTGGTGATTCCAGGGCAAGTCCATGAGTGTTACATGGGTCTGGATCTGTCAAGACAACTTTGAACTATGTGAGCTAGTGGGGGTGGGGTGGGGCACCAAGGTGTTGCCCAATCCCATGATCCCTCCAGCGCTCAGAATACACAGGCCGTAGACTGCTAGTGGTCTCTGGGCTTATCCCAAGGGTTTCCAATAGGACAATGGCTCTACATTAGCTCCTGGCATGCGTCATTAATTTACTTATGGCAATTAATAAAAAGCCAGACATCACCTCATTGGTGTCTCATCTAAGTGCCTCCCATTTGGTCTAATGGGCTGTTTTTTCCTCATCTTCCTTTAAGTGGTGACTGGCTGGAGGGGCAGGTGGTCCACTAGGAGCTCTGCCGTCAGAAGAGGTCAGTTGGGCCAACAGAATTTGGGAGCCTCTGCCTTTTTAAGGGGAGCACCCTTGTAATTGTGTACAGCCGTCAGTGCAGATGGCTTTAATTTACCTGGCTTCCCTTCCTAACCCTCTTCTCCCGTGAGGCAGCTGAATGAGGCAGCACAGCCAGGCGCTGTGAGAAGTGCTGTCCACACTCAGTTTTCAATTATGCTGTGGGGAGCAGGGGGGCGTCACATCCCCGCCCCCGCCATGTCCTCAGTGATGGATGGCGCCTCTCCGGCTTTAACAGGAACCATGCTTAGGAGTGCTGTTCTGCACATGCCATCGAGTGAAGCTTTCCGTGCCCAGCACCTTCTCGTTTTGGTGGGAGTGATCCCTGAGTCGTGGGCAAATGGTTCAACTCAGGACTCGCTCTAGTCCTTCGGGCCCCGTTTGTCGGAGCTGGAGCCCCACTTCATTCCATGTCCGTCTTTCCCCTTTATTTCATCTCCGCTTTGCGGGTAAGAACTAGCCCCTGTTTAGACTCCAGTGACTTCAACTGCTCAGTAAGAACTCGACTTGTCAAAATCAGCTTGGCATCCCTGCTGCTTCTGAATTTTCAGGAACCGTTAGTGTAACAACAGTCCCAGCCCCGGCACGCAAAGTCAGAATCGGAACGCATCGCCAAGGATGCATCTGACGGACACAGTGCTGCCGTGCGGGGTCAGCTCTAGAGATGACAATGTGATCCCTGGTTCACAAAGGCATATTCTGCTCATTTTGTTGTCTTTTGTTTATAATAAGCCTATTGTTCCCTAAATATTGATCCTACAGTGTCATCAGATCTGTCATCAGAGAAACCTGGGATTGGTTTGACGAATTTAGGAGGGTTATGGTAGGCTTATAATGAACGGAAATCAGAGAATCAGAGCATCTCAGAACTGGAAAGGATGTTAAGGGTAATCTGCTCTAACCAATGCGGTGGAGGGCTAATGGTGAGTCTGGGTTCTGGAGACAGAGTCTGAATCTTCTCTCCACCATTTATGAGCCACTTAGAAAGCTACTCAGTTTCTTCATCTGCAAAATGGGGCAAAGTACTTACTTCAGAAGATGCTCTTGAGAATTAAGTGACTTAGAATAGTACTCAGCGTACCACATTTAGTCCAAGCTACCTTAAAAACAGTTGTATTAAAATCCCTACTGAGCGGAGGGAAGGGTTTGGTCCTCGTCCTACGCATCTTTGCCCCACCTCCTGCTCTCTCAGTGTGAACAGTTAAAGCTGGCTTGGGACTTCACATGTGAGCAAGTCGTTCTTTCTTCTCCTCCAGCCTTACTGAGGTGTGGTCGGCAGGTAAAGAGGATATATACTTCAGGTGTGCAACGTGATGTTTAGATGTGTGTGTGTGTGTTGTGAAGTGGTCACCACAGTCAAGCTAGTTAATGTATCTGTCCCCTCACGCAGTTACTTCTCTGTGTGTGACAGAGCGCTGATGTGCATTTACGGTGTACCGCATGGCGTTGGTAGCTAGCGGCTCCACGCTCTACATGCGATCGCCAGCATTTATTCATCCTGCGTAACTGACACTTTGTGCCCTTTGACCAAAATCCCCCCCTCCCCACTACCTCCCTGCCCGCAGTAACTACCATTCTGCTTCTGCTTCTAAGAAAGAGTTGACTCTGTTAGATTCCCCATAAAAGTGAGACCATGCGGTGTTTCTTTCTGTGTCTGGATTATCTGACTTAACGTGTCTTCCAGGTTCATCTTGTTGTCACAAATGATAAGATTGCCTTCTTTTTTAAGGCTGAATAATATCCCGTTGTGTGTGTGTGTGTGTGTGTGTGTGTGTGTGTGTGTGTGTGTGACATTGGACTCTACAAGCCCCTGGGCCTCCCATCTTGGTGGCATCTACACAAAGTTCGAAGAAGTTTGCTTCCCTTGAGGTGAAGGGGCAAATAAGGTGTTTCTGAGTCTGAGGGAATTTGTCAAATATTTGTCGCGCCTACACAAGACAAGCCCTGTGCCGGACGCTGCTTTATATCACGAACTCATTTACAGACCACGCAGTGGAGTTTCGCGGCTCGGACTCGACCGCAACACCAAGTACACGGCCTTTCTCTCCGAGGACGGTTGTCTGGCTGGCGAGGCAGAGCGCGAGAAGGGAGTCAGTCTCTGCAGAAGGC
Organism: Tonatia bakeri; assembly: GCA_004024845.1. Taxonomy (NCBI): domain Eukaryota; kingdom Metazoa; phylum Chordata; class Mammalia; order Chiroptera; family Phyllostomidae; genus Tonatia; species Tonatia bakeri. The sequence continues at coordinate 103,799 of PVIA01003332.1, forward strand.
TAATGAGACCCAGACCTTCAAGAGGCACAGGCCATGGGAGGAAGAGACCCGCTGGAGGCGGGGGTGTTAGAGGCCTCCAGCTGGAGCTTCAAAGGCGAGACCCTGCTAGTGCTCATTTGATTAGACAAACCACTGAAGGCAGGAAGTCCCTGGGGCCGAGCATTCCTACTGCCCAGCAGATCTATCCCGCCAGACTCAGGATATGCACAGCACATGACCAGCGGGCCCCCCTGTGGGACCAGCTGGGACATAATGTCCCCCACGTGCTGTCCCGTGCAGCTGGCCTAAGAGCATGTCTCTACTGCACAGACTGTAGCCCTTGGCTAAGCAGACTGATTTCCCATGGTCCTGATGGGCGATAAGGTCCTCACGGATTAGAGCAGCCACCTCTGCACCACGGCCCGCCCGGCGGCCCAGCTCTAGCCAGTCTCCAAGTCTGGGTTTGCAACGAGCTCCCTCAGCATTCTAACGCCACCCCCTGACTGCATACCCATAGGTCTCTGCACTCTCCAGATGTGCCTGAAAGGCCATCCTAAGGCTCTGGAATTAACATATGGGAGGAGCTTGGCCTGTCCTTCATCTGGGGGAGAAGGGTATTTGTGGGGGCGGTCTGAGAATAAAGAGAGAGGTCAGACAGGGTGGCGTGACTTCTCTGAGTTCCTTTAGTTCTGCTCTGAGGAAGCCCTTGCTTCCCCCATCTCTGAGTAGACTCTCTAATCCGCTACAATAAAGCACCCCAGGGACCAGTGCCAAAATCATGCAGGCTGGCCTCGCTGGCCTCTCTCCCTCCCCTCCTGAAAGATTTTTTTTTGTTACACCCTTTGCAAGACATTGCAAATCAAGAGCCACACTGCTGCATGACAAACCCACCAACACAAGCTAACCTCTTTTAGTTTCTTGGAGGACTAGGTACAAATGGGGTGCGGGTAGCCCCCAAAGTGGGCAGGAATGATCAGTCTGCCTGCCGTTCCACTGCTCTGTAATCTCCACACAGGGAAAGTCCACGATTTGACCCTGGTTTGCCACTTTCTAGCTACGTGATCTTGGCTAGTGTGTGATCTTCCAAGTCTCAGTTGCCTCACCGATAATATAGAGGATCATGTGTTTCTGCTGTATAGGGTTGTTTGAGGTTTGAGCCATGCAAAGACTTAGCAGAATACAGCAAATGCTCAACAAATATTACTTGTATGGAGTCTTCTATTCACCATGACAAATACTATCTTTGTATCCCCAGCTGCAAGGATAGTGCTAAGCATAGATAGGGTGGGAAGGAGAGAGAGAGGGGTCTGATTGTCCACTGCTAGGTCCCACACCTTCTCTGAGTAACAGACTGGTAACTGGAGACCAGCAGAATTCAGGGGCCTCTCTGGAAAGAAGGGCAATGACCAGTTCTATGGGTTATGCAATATTGGGCTGGAAGGAAGGGTGGAGTTAATAAAAAGCATTAGATAGTGATTGATGATCAAAGTAAGAGGGCAGGGAGATTTGGGGAGTCACACAGAGAACACACAGATCAGGAAGGAATTCTGACACCTCAGCCTGGGAACCAGATCTGCCTTTAATCAAATGCATGACCCTTGAGTAAATCTGTTCCTCTTTGAGTCTCTGTCAGAAGTAAAGTGAGGGATTTTATTTTCTAATGCCCAGCACCCTGGTTCCATGAACCTGGGTGGCAGTTGGCGAATGGACCGTGTAAGACCAGCATCCTGGGAGTGGGTGTGTGTGCTCTGAAGGGGATGGACAAGCAAATGTTATTTGACCTCTAAACATATTCCTTTACCTCCCCAACCTCCAGCAGCTGGCCTGACACCACTGAGGGGAAATAGGACATTCTGCCTATAGCAAAGGCATCAGACCATCCTGGCACCCAGGCCCTGGAGGAAGGAGGGAAGCTGGGCAAACCTAGGAACCTCTGCCTCCCAGTTCTCTCCTTGTAGCTCTCTGCTGGCCACAGAGTATCTCAAATATGAAGGATTGTTCCAGAGCAGGCAGGGACTGTGTTTCTGAAACCTCTGCTTTTGTCTGATGTGCTTTGGCATTCATTCCCTGGCTGCCAGGGGTTGCGCAGTAGGTTCTTGGGTTGTTGTTGCTCTTCTTGGGCCCCCTCTGCCCACTGCTCTCTCCCTGGGGCTGTCTAAAGGCATCAGCTGGTCTCATGACTGAGCTTGGGCAGCCAAGGGCAACCAGCCAGGGCTGACTCTGGACATTACATAACCAGAAGGCTGTGGATATTTGCAAGACTGAATCCAAAGCAACAGGTTCTACAAACTTAGTCCATCTAACCCCAAGGCCTCAGGATGCAGGTCTGCCTCTAGGATGGATGGGTACTTCCCAGGGGGGCTGTGCCACCCACCCTAGATGCTGGTGATACAAATGTAAACAATGAGTAAAGGAGGTGGCAGATCACTCAGACCCGAGTGCACGATCTTGAACTTCTGATTAGTCACCCATGAGTCTTCTCTTCCCACCTGACTATAGTTCCTAAATGCAGGAATCCGTTTTCCAAGGGGCCTCCACAGCTCCTGGCACAGCGTGCTGCATATAGGGAGGTACTTACAAAGGTGGGGGATGCACCAGTTGGCAAATTATTCAACGGGGTGAAGCTCCCATATTCCTTCCCAGCACCTAAAGCAGCTCCTGTTTAGAAGTAACGTGACCAGTGTCCCAGAATCCTGAAATGCCTCAGCCACAAGGGCTCTGAGGGGCACCAAGCCCAACCCCACACTGTTTACAGCTGGCAAAACTGAGCCCAGGAAAAGGGAGGATTCCAAGGTCAGTGAGCTAGTTAGAGTGGTGCCGAGACTAGGAGGGAATCTGGTCGAAATCTAGGTTTCGAATCTGATGTTCTTTTCCTTGAGGAGGACTTCCTTAATGTGCTTCGTAGTGGAAATATACTGAGGACTGTGTTGAGCTGCATGAATATGCTTAGCAAACGGTGCTAAGCAGCTGGGATGCAAGAAGACAATCAAAGCTGGGAAAATAGGTAAAGAGAGTGCAGTTCCTATCATGGGATGAGTTTCTGTGATCAGCACAAGTTCAATGGAAAGATTCAAGGCGTTAAACCTAAGTTGCAACTTCAGTGGCTACTCAAGACCCGTGCGTTGTTGAAACTCAAAAAATCAGAGCTTGAAAGAGCCCATAAGACAATTCAGTCCATCCTCCTCATTTCACAGATGGGGAGGCTGAGGCTCAGAGATGGTTGAGCAGTGAGTTGGCCAAGGTCTCATAGCTACCAGGTAGCAAGGCTGTCTGCTGTCTGGTTCCAGAACCCAGCCTCTTAACTGCCTCTGAGGGACCCCACCTGCCCTGGCTCTTGGATGAAGCAGCCACCATGCCCTCTTCCTACCTCCTCCCTCCCCACCCAGCCCTCTCTGCTGCTTCAGCAACACCCTCTCCAACAGGGCAGAAGGGCTGTGTCTGGGGTTCAGACACTGAGCAAACACACATCCTGGTTCCAAACCGCCTGGCCTCCACTGGACTGGCCTCTTCTGGCAAAACAAACCCAGGAATGCTTCTGAAGCCGGCGGCTGTCACTCACCTTCATCTGCTTAATGGTATAGACCAGTGTGCCAAAGGGCCCCTCCTTCACCAGCTTCTTTCCCACCACTCTGGCCCGGATCACTGCAGAAACAGGCAAGACAGACAGGGCGGAGGTTAGAGAGGACTGAACCACATCAGAAACCACATTCCGGGTGGCCATCAGCCCCCCTGGGTGCCTAGCATTGCTTGCTTCCCTTTGAGCCAACTTGAATAGAATCAGAGCAAGAATTCAGATGAGCGACACTGGAGGTGGGGAGGGAGGAGTGGGGGGAGAAGGGAAAGCAGTCATCATTCGAGTAATTACTCCAGTGTTCGAACCTGCTGGCCCTGGAAATTCCTAGGCTGCATTCACCCCTGGAGGAGTCTCTTGACTGTGGTTTCACCATAATCCCAAATCTCCTTCACGTGTTAGAGCTTCTTGCCCTCCCTCCTTTGTCCACCTGACATTCCCATGGTCTCCCAGACTTATTCTCTTCCTTCCAGGACCCCTTCCTGAGCCTCATTTGGGGCTCTTCCTTTTGCGCGTGTATAAATTCACTGTGTCCTGACATGTCTACGGGGTTGCCACGCACCCCAGCCGCCTTGCAGGCCCCAGTCAGCATCCCAGTGCGATGCTGGTACCCAGCACTCTACAGCAAAGGATGCGGCAGAGTGTCACTCAGAGAGAGTGTGGTGGTAGGCGGGGAAGGCTTGGGAGTATGGACTCGGCAGCCAACCAAACTCTTCCAATCCCAGCTGTGCTCTTACTGGTACTGACTGTGGGCAAGTAACTTTGTTTCTGGTCCCCAGTCTCTTCCCCTAATGAAACCAGGACAATAATGGCACCAACCTCCTGAATGGGAGCATTAGGCAAGATAATGCATGTGAAACTCTTGGCACTGCATCCTGGATGTAGTGTCCATTACATACATGTTCCTGTCGTCATTATTATCATCATTGCCGAAAATGGAACGGGCTAACCATGAAAGCATTGTTACCAGAATAATAGCTCCCATCTGTTGCACACCTACTATGCACAATAGTACGTCTCCCTTATTTACACCTCACAACCACCTGACAAGGGGAGTATTAGCACCCATGTTACGCAGATGAGGAAACTGACAGGAAAGTGAAGCCACTTCCTCTGAGCTTCAATGTTCTCGTCTGTAAAGAGGGTGGAACTCCACATAGGGGACCTGGCGTGAGGATCAAACAAAAGATCCTATGAAACTTCACACTACAGCATCTGGGAGAAGGACTATGCTCAGTCAATATTAGCTGACTACGAATACAAAAACAATTAGACCCAGCGTGACAATGGCTAGAAGAGGGGCATTTATGACATGCAGTGGGAACACAGGAAACAGAGGGGTTGACTTGAGATTATAAAAGAAGCAGGACTTTCTCTTTTTTACTTTTTGTGGAAAAGATGCTGTCTTCCAATAATTGTAAAACCTGCACACGGAAAATAGGTCTTGAAGACAGAATTCAGAGATTGCATAGAAGTTACACTCACTGGCTCCACCAAAGGAAAACATCATCTAGTAGTAAGAACAAGGAACAAAAGCTGGGGGGCTGCCATGGGGGCAGGGAGTCGCCATCAAGGGGGTCTGGACGCTAAGACCTTGGCCAGAATGGAATGGATTCTGCACATGCCGCAGCCATGCTTTGAAGTACAACTTGAACATGCACACACACACACACCTGCCCATTCTGGCAGCTCCATCATCCTTCCCCATTTTGGAAGTCCCACCATGTTTCTCAATGCATCAACTCATTTTTTTTTAATTCTTTACTAGGAACCAAATCCTCCATCCCAACTGGCTTCTGTCCTGTTCCTTCCCAAATGAGCTTGGATCCTACTTTTCCCAGTCAGACATAAAGTCAGGACTCAGATGAATTAGCAGCCCCTCCAGATCTTCTTGCCGGGGTGGCAAAACACGGAGCCCATTGGCAACGTCAGCAATTTAGTGGAGGCAGATCCATCTGGGAAGAGGCGAGGGGCTGTTTCCAAGTCTGCCCTAAAAACGAGAGGTTGGCAAGATCCCAGGCCAGGCTCCCTCGAGATTCTGCCCGCACCTCTGTGTCTCACTTTGCTGCAGCATCCTCGGCAGGGAGCCACCCTCCCAGGGACCCAGGGACTACTTCCTCTGTGTTAACTCCCACGGGCAGGTTGTAACAGCTTAACTGTGGGGCAGAAAGCACAGCTGCCAGGACTTCCCTATTGATTCTTCCTGAATGCATTTGGCTCCCTCTTCTCCCACTTCGTGAATGCAGAAGGTAAACCAGGGAATGAGGCTTTGCCTAGGGGGGGAAATAGCAAAAGGTCCTTTAAATAGCTACCTTTCCTGGCTCAGAAATGGCTTGACTGCATTCAGACATAACATGTCATAAGCAGACTCGTCCTATAAATCTGGGTACTTCTGGAAACTTCTGCATACACAGCGAGCCAATTCCTTGCTTACCCTGAAATGGCCTGAGCTTGGAACCATTTCATCTGAGAGTAGTTCAGTGAAAAGGGAGTACGTTTTTGCAGTCGGGAAGCCACATGTGAGTTAGAGTTCCACTATTACCACGGCCTCAGACAAACCCCTGTGTCCCCAGAGTTCTTTCCTCCTAAATCTCTCTGATAATCTTGGCCCAGTGCCCCTCATGTGTCTTGCAAGTGAGGCACTTATTACTAGTGGAACAGAAACCAGCATAGAAAGCAATGAAGAGCCTGGGCTCAGGAACCTGACTGCCTGGGTTCAAATCCCAGCACTGGCACTACATGACCTTAGGGAAGTTACTAAACCTCTCTGTGCCTTGATTTCCTATTCTCTAAAATGGGAATGAATGTAACAACACCACATAAATTTGCCGTGAGGGTTAAGTACGAGCACTGAGAACAGTGGGTAGCCCAACCCAAGCTCCAGGTGCCTTCTGTCACTGTTACTAATATTGCCGCCACTACCGTGAGTTCTATTGTTACCTGTCTGTCCTGGAGCATCTTCAGGCTTCTAACGTGCCCTGTAAGCTAAGGCCTCAGGGTTCACCCTAGGATGGGAAGAAAGGCAAGTTCATCAAAATACTTTGGCCTTGCAAAATCTCAGGGAGGGACAGAGGAGCACACGGGAGCTGATCAGAAGTGCCTGGAGCACCCACTTCATCACAGACACCTGTCCCATCTCATCACCCACGTGTAACTCAAGTGCAGACAACCAGGACCAAAGGAGATCTCATGGTCACGGTCCAGGAAGACCGAGAGGGCCCAGTGTAGAGGCCACACCAATGTTTTCCTTACAGAAAAACCGCACTAAAATTAAATACCATTCTGCTCTCCTAAATAGCTCCGCGAAGTCCTTCCAAAGGAAAATCACTGGCCAACTCCAAATCCGCCTGTTTGGTCTGTGAATTTAATATGTCTTTATTTGCTTCAGTCTCTCCTCTGCAATTCACATGTGTGCTATTTTGTACTTTCCTTTTTGGCAACAAGAGTGGTCCCAAGGCATCCGCTGGCCCAGGGGCCACAGTGGACAGGGGAGGTGTGGCCAGGTCATGGTGCTCCAGCAACACAAGACAGTTTCCAAACCGGGAGCTGGCAGCATGTCAGGCCATTCCCGCCACCTTGATGTGGTGGCTGGAGGCCAGCTCTACAGATGGGCTGGCTGACACTGGTTTTCTTTCTTCTCCTCCATGCTGGAGAGTGGCCCACACTGTCTACCCAGTGTCCTCCAGCGGCTAAACCAACATGGGTGTGAACTGGGTTGGTATCCGGGAAACTGGGTTGGGTGCTGGGGAGGGTGACAACGAGACGTCAAAGTCCCATTTCCTACCTCCACAGGGCGCAGTCTAATGGGAAGACCAAGTTTAAAAGCTCCTTGCTAGAGGGCTCAATGCCAAGGTCAGAGCACTAGCCAGAGAAGGGAGTTGGGGTGCAACCTGAATCTCAGTCTTGGAGCCCGACATACTCCTGGGAAGGGAATCTGGGCTCCTGGGGGTGCGGGGCTCAAAAGAAAACAGAGTAAAGAGTATTTTAACTTAAAAAGTATGTAAAAAGAAACTGACCAGGCTCTGTGTGCTTACGTCATTGGCACACGGACCCGGAAACATACAGAGTGGAGCAAAAGGTAGGTTTACAGTTGTAAGTACACAAAACACAGAGTTTATTTTTGTGTCATTATTTATTATTGTGTTATTTCCCATGTGAACAACTGTGAACCTACTTTTGCCCCACCCTGTATGTACGACCCACTTAAATATATCATATACCTCAGGAAATTATCTTGCCTTCCCTTCAATAATTTCTAGGGAAGGGCTATTAAGAGCTTGCAAAAACAAAGGGAACAGGGCTATCTCTTCCAGAAATATAATTGTGTGCTGCCCGCCCACACCTCCCTACCTAGTAATGTAGACGACAGGCAGCCCGAGTTTTGAACAAAAACCAAATCCAATGGCAAATAGGATTCAGCGGCTTACTGGCGTGTCCCGAAATTACACACCTGCTGCTCATCACCATATCCAGAGGGGGACGAGGCACCCAGGAGCTGGCCCCTACCTCCTCCCCTTTTCTTCCCCCTCCCATCCAACCATCTTCAGTCAAATCCAGACTTTTCTCCTCTAAACTGATGGCTGGACCTACTGGTGGGCTGAAAGGCCGAGTTTGGCTGCTTTTCGAACCCAAGATCCCTTAACTGAATTCATGTGTACCAACTTAGGGCAAGCTTCTGCCCATCGTAGCATCCTGTCGAGAGCCTCTCCATGATGTAGGGGGTCAATTCAACTTCAACCGTCTAGTGGGTGAGATGTTCCCACTGCCTCCTTCCTGTCTCTCCGAAGGCCCTGCAGAATGATCTTGCTGACGCCAGAAGAAGTAAGGCACACCAATATAGCAGGGAGGATGCAGTTCCCCAAAAGCCAAAGTCACTGTTAGTGTGAACTCCAGGGAGGGGTGGTTCTTGGACCCCAGCAGGCAGGATGTGGGCGGACAGAAAAGCTTGGACCATGGGCTCACCTGTCTTCTCAGGCCTGCTCTTCGAGGGATGCCTGCGATCCAGCTTGTCTAATGCTCACTTGATGTTTATTTCCCTGTTGTCATCCTCACAGGATGGCAAAGCAAGGGTCCTTTCTGGGGTCAGGGTGCTTATGGCAAAGGCAGTAAGCAGGAGACATCACAGCAGGGCATGCCCGAAGCCCATACGGCTCAGCCCGCTAAGCTTGTCCCTGGTCCTGTGCACCGTGCCTTTTAGCCCATCCAAGGAGGGCAGAGCCCGGCTCTCCTGCTCCTCTGGCTGCCCACCTGCTGATTAACTGTCCGCTCTTTGCATTTCACTGCATCACATCAGTAAGTCCAGAGCAGAGGGAAGGAACTGGAACACATTGGTAACAACAGCTGCCATTTATCAAACCCCTCCCATGTGCCAGGCAGTGCGTACATGGCATCTCACTCTTGTACTCACGGTCGCCCTATGGGGTGGCTATTATTGTCCCCATTTTCCAACTATGGATAAGACAACCAGGTACCCTGACAGCAGTTTTGCACTCCAAGGAAAAAGTTGGTGGGTCCCTCAGAAAAGTAGACTCTATAAAAACCTTTCCACAGGATCAGTGCTATTTGCAAATAGGTCATAATTTGTCTGCACCTCCCCACCCCCTACTGTCAGCTCTGCTACGGATCAGAAAGGAGGAACAGTTTCTAGGAGGAAGGGTCCCCTGAGAAGCCCCCAGTGATCCCCACATCCCCTTGACCACGCCACCACCCTTTCCCAATCACTCACACACACATTCTCTGATTGGTAATAGAATCTACAAGTAATCACCATTAGCAGTGCAACAGAACGTCATCTGTTTAGCATACTACACTCGCAACAAGGCTTTCATGGAAGGAAAAAAAAACTTGGAAACCACAAAACCCAAAGACCCCACATTTTCTCACAACACTAGAGTCTGAGGTTAGACTGATTAATTAGGTGAGACAATGTATATATAAAAAGGCACTTTGTAACCCTGAAGCTAAACAGATGACACACTGTCATGTTGCTCCCACCGGAGGAAGACAGCCAGGGGCCTGATGTCCTTCCTCGGTCCCTGACAATCTTCAGTTTCCACCTCCGATACCCCGTTCAAAGTCCCCTTCCATTACCCTCTGCCCATTGGATGATGTCTGTGCTGGCACAAAGAGCCTTTGGAGCTGAGAGAGGCCTGAGGGGCCTGCCCACCTGGATCCTTCTGGTCCCCAGCCTGTGTATCACCACAGCCCCAAGCCCCGGTCCAGAGACTCAGGAGTTCACAGGTCGGCTCAGCAGACCCCTAGAGAAGTGGCCGTGATGTCCTACAGTGAACAGGCACAGAGCACGTAGCACCTGGAGGAAGTCACCGCTCTGACACTGTGTGACTTGGTCAAGCCACTCCCCATCCCCATTTATAAACTGGGGTGATGTTAACCCACCCCAAAGGGTTCTTGGGATGGCCCAAGGCCCTGACCACACTCCACCAGTGTAGCTCTCGTCAAGACCAACCATGACCTCCACGGCGCTCACTCTGGTCAACAGCAGGCCCTTCGTCCTCCTGGTACTCACACCCAGCCCAGGGCTTTCATACCATCGGCACGACCTGCAGCCCCCACGGTTTGGCATCCTCCCACCCAGAACTTGCCTGCCCTTACTTCCTGTATCCAGGAGTCTGCCTCTCATCCCCACGTGCACCTGGAAGTTTAAGGAGATGTCGCAAATTCAGCCCGTCCTAAACTGAGCTCAGGCTGCCCTGACTGGGACACCCCATGGGACGCACCACTCTCGGAAACATTGTCCATCCACTTTGTGTGTTTACCGATCGGCTCTCCCCATGACAATGGGCAGGTTCTTTGTTGTACTGACTGCCACAGCCCAAGCGACCAGAAGACAGGCTGGTGCACAGCAGGCCCCTGATATGCATTGTACTTGCTGACTATGAAGCTGAAAGTGCCACACACGGAGGGGGACTTAAAAAAAACAAAGATAAATAGCTCCTCTGGGTAACGTCTGGCAAATGATCAAGAGCTTCTGAGCCTCCGTCGATTAGAAGGGTGCGTGGCAGTTCCCAGCTCACAGGCTCCAATAGACATCTGTTCAGCAATCACGCATTGAGCGCTGGGCTAGGCTCACAGGGAGGGGAAGATAAATGAGGCCCCGGGGAGCTCAGGAGCCAGAGTTTAGAAAGACAGGCAAGGAGACAGGCGAGTGACATTCGAGGATGGCAACATGACACTGAGCAAGAACAAAGGGCTGGGATGGCACAAAGGGGGGGAAGTCTGTCTGAGGGGCGGGTTGTCAGGAGGTCCCCAGAGGTGACAGCAGATCTGGGGAAGAGACTCAGTTTGCTTTATCTGAATCCGGAGGAAGGAGAAGCCTGGATCAGACCTGGGGGAGGGGCTAAGGAAAGTGGCTGGGGGTGAGGCAGAATGGCCAGGCTCTGAGCAAAGCCAGGATAGACCCCTACCTCCCCCAGAAGATGGGGGGCGGGCGCGGAGAGCAGGGGGAGGAACGTGAAGGATGTGGGGCAGAGCAGCCTGCATGAGGAAGGAACGATCCTCAGAGAAGCCTCACAAATTCACAAATAGGCTCTTCCTGCACCCTACCCTGGTCCCCTGAGAGCACTTCTCTCTTGTCCGTTTCAAAGGCCCTCTTTGTTGATGTCAAAGCCAGGGCCAGACAGTTAAGATGCACTCCCAATCAAGATAGGGAGTCTCCAGTTCAAAGCCTGTCCTGACTAACTCTTTCCGCTAAGTAAAAATATTAATCTTGGTTTTATTTAAGCAGGGCTTTTTTGGCAAGAAATGAACCCCTGTGGCTAAAAATAAACCCACATACACACACATACACACTCAGAAAAATCTGGAGAGCTGCAAATCATTTCAACCCAAGTTTCCATCTCAGGGAAAGCTATTAAAACCTCTCTCTTCACAGAGACTCTTGGTTCTCAGGGCCTGCCTTGTGTTTGGGGTCCCCGAGGCCAGGCTGTCCTGGCTGTGCCCTGTGCTGGGCCTCCTGGCACAGAGGAAGGAGGGACATGTGCAGGCTCCAAGCTCCCCCCACACCTTAAAAGCCCTGTGGGTTTCTGCTTGGGCAGTCCGTGTGGTGGTGGCGGGGCAGTGGGGGGGGGGGCCTCCTGACATCTGTTGTATATGAAATGAAGGGGCCCAGAGAGGAGAGCAAAGGGAACACAGGTCCAGAGAGGTCAAGTCGCCTGTAACTTTGAGATTTCCAGAAGGAACACAGGCAGAATCAATCCCTCACTCCTGCTTTCATGTTTTAAGAGATGATCTCAATTTCAGACTATTAAAAGACAAGTTTTGAAAGTCACTACCTAGGCATATGCCTAGACTTGGGATTAATACATTTTATTTCCAGTCTAACCACTTTTAAAGTTATCCACCCTCAACTTCTTCCTGGGGCCAAAGCCAACAGCAGAGAAAGATATGGATCACTTGGCCCAACACAAGGCAGGAGTCCCAGAGCTGGCTGCTTCTTGGATTCAGGGCTGACTTGGTTGGGGAGCGTGGACCGTCTCAGAAGGGAGGTGGTGTTTCTGCAACCTGAGTTTCTAAGAGGCCAGTAAGGCAGCTGACCCAAAGTGTCCACCAACCATGATTGTCTAATTGCTGAGGCTTTTGCTTGGCAAAGGGTGGTCAGGAGGGAAATTTCAAGGACCCAAAGCTCAGAAAGTGGAAAGAATGGTCCTCCTATAGTCCCCTTTGTTCTCCCAGGAACAAATGGAGCAACAACCCTGCCCACATCCCTACCTAAGCCTCCCTTGGTTTCATGGCATCCACAGGATTATGCTCAAGAGCTCAGTGAGTGGTACATACACAGCTCTCTGAAGCTGGAGCGCCACCTCAAGCCCACCACCCAAAGCCTCCAGCACACCCACTGCATCCCCCACTGACCTGTCCTGTGATGCCCCTTGTCTTGGTGAGAATGACTTGCACCCCAGGCATCTGCCCACATGTCCGTCTTCTTATAAGACTCTCCCAGCTGAAATGCCACCTCTTCCAAGAAGCCTTCTGCCTGGCCCAGGCCACACTAGTTCTTCCTGTGTTCTGCTCAGCTTCCTTTCTGTGTGCACATGCTCTACCTGAATGATAAGTTCCTTGGGACTCACTGGGCTGAGTTACTAGATGGAGGGGGCTACATCTGCTATTCTAGCACCTAGCACAGTACCTGGAATGAGGCAGGGTTCCCAAAACGTTTGTTGAATGAACGAATGAAGCTACAAGAAGGAATCAAAGGTCATGTGATAAAGACAGAGATGGTTTCATGTTTAGGCTCTTGGGAGTCCTAGTTCCTAAGGGTCACCCAGACAAGAAGAGGAGGGGCAGGTAACAGTGTGGTGTGAGGAACTGAAATGGGACCCCAATTCCCAAATACTAAAGATTCACATTCAAAGAAAGGTACGACACAGGGTCCTGTTACAGGAAGCCCCAGCTAACATGTCTCTGTGGAGGAGAAGCACCCAAATTGCACCCACAGATGGGAAACCCAAGGCTCAGCATCGTAAAAAAGGTCAGTGGTGCAGCCCCTACCGAGGCCTCCCCCGCCCCACTCCTTCCCCCGATGGGTTCTTGGAATGATTTCATTCATTCATTCACCATTGAGAAGGGTTTGAGTGATTCCATGCCTCAGATGCTATGCTATGGCTCGGGGATTTAGCAGTCAGCAGCCAGACAACATCCCTACCTTCAAGAAGCTTATTTCTATCTTGTGAGACAGAAAGACAGGTGGTTATAGTCCTGGAAGCAGCAGAAACATGCGGCAGACACACCCAGTCACAATAGGCAATTTCTGTGCTTCGGGGCATCGATAGTTCCCTCCTGACCACCTTTTGCAGAGCAAAAGCCTCAGTGACTCCGATCGCAGTAGGTGAACATTTTGGGGCAGTCCCTTCCTACCCTTAGAAAGCCAGACCACAGATATGCCATCTCCCCTCCTAAGATGGCCCTCACTCCCCAGGTAAGCCAGCCCTGCATCCAGCCCTGGCATTGCTACGGATGCATGGTGCTGGTCGGAGGTGTTCTGCCGGAGCTGGAGTCTCAGACGTCACCAAGAGTCAGACAAGAGAAAGAGTGAGAAGGCATTCAGGTAGAGGAGGAAGCAGAGGCAAAGACCTGCAGTTTGGAGAGCCTAGCCCATCAGAGTGACAGAAAGCAGAGTATGTGACGGGCAGGCACGGTGCAAGACAAGAGGCAGGCAGGGATGCCCCACTTTGTAGGTGGGGTCAGGATCCAAAACATAAGTGTCATTTCTCAGGTGGGTTTCCACTCTCTGAGGGCAGCGATGAAGACATCACTTTGCCCCTACCCTTCGCCTTTAGAATAACATGTGCCCAAATGGGTAGGACCCCAAAGCACCCACAAACCCCTAGAAACAAGTCCGAGCTTTGCTTGCCCCACTTTGCTTCAGACCCACCCGTGGTTCCATTCCAGTGCCTATCCCGTTCCTGATCTTCAAAGTCAGGTTTAATGAATTACTTTCTTGCCCACACCCTCCCTCCACTCAAGCCCTTAACCTTTTAGAGTGGTTTTGCCTTGGGTGTTTGGCTGGCTCGTCTCCAGTGCACCCCAGAGTCCAGGGTGCATGCCAACCTCCAGAAAGCCCCACCACGCCCAGGATTCAGAGGCATGACCTGCTCGCAGTCCTGCAGGCATACAGGGGTGGGGTACTCAGAACCAGCGCCCCCACCCCAAGTGCTCTAGCCCTCCCCAGGGACCCATGGGAAACTTTACCCCACACAAGAGGCCACCAGAATAGCTGCCTGGTCTTCAACCACGGCCCCTTTGAAGCAGTGCCCAGACAAATACCGTCCCGACGAATGGTTCTCAGAACTCGGAGTTTTCGGGTCAGGTCATTTCGTGAGACAAGAATGGCCGGCAACATCTGAGGAGCTGTCTATAGTGTTTTATTTTTCTGCTAATTGAGATTTTGTGTGCTAGAGAGACGAAGGACTTCAGGCTGGGTCCAGGGACGGGATCACCACTAAGGCCAGGGTCCTCCCTCATTTGCACACCAGACCTGCAGATGCGTCTCTGCAGACAGACAGTGAATCTGTTCCCACAATGCTCTGGGGGTGGGCAGGAGACTTCTTTGTGGTTTTAAAAAGCAGCAGTATCCTCTCTATGTTCTGTCTCTGGGGCTTACGCAGAACAGATGCCAAGAAGACCCTGGAACATCCATAACTTAAACTTTGGGTATCTTTTAAAATCGTCAAGACTTGCCCCTCTTCTCTTTAACTTCCTAACTTCGGCCAGGAAGATTGTGGACACCAAGTGGACATAGATCAGAGGGTCCCGTGGGAAGCAGGTGCTCCCCTGCCCCAGCTCATTCAGAACCTGCCCACCAGCTCACAACCATGGCACCAGGGAGTGGGCACTCAGCCAGGAACAGGTATGAAGAGAAACAAGTCCCGATTACAGATCTGCAAGCCCCGAGACAGTTACCAGGGATAGCTAATGCTGAGGGTGTGGAGGCATGGCTGGAGATAAGATCCAAGTGCCTTTTAAGGAGGCCAAGAAAAATAAAATAAATAAAAGTAAAGAATGCTAACTGCTGCCCTCTTTGGTCAAAGTGGGTAATGGCAGAATTAGAAAGCCAATCCCCAGTCATTTTGAGCAACCTGCCCTGGCTGACAGTGTGATGGGGACATGGTGTCAGTGTCAAAGAAGAAAAAGACCACCTACCCCTCGAACACCTTCTGAATGGAACCCACAGTGCCTTAGCCTTTTGTTCATTCAGTAGCTATCTGAGTGGCCACTACATACCAGGCGCCAGGTGGGCTGGCAGAAACACGCAGTGAACAAAACAGACACACCTTACAAATATCTAATCTTTAAAACTGACTTGCAAGATCATAGCATTATTCCCATTGGGTAGATAAGAAACTTGCTGGAGGTCACACAGCTAGGAATCACGCCCACAGGTGCCTGGCAGCAAAGCTCATCTTCTGTCTACTACTGGACATTTTCACAAATCTGAAATAATCAACCAACAAGTCAAATGCATCAGAACTGCAGAGAAAATGAAAATCCCCAAGGCTGAATTATCAGAGAAGGACTCTTGCAAGCCACAGACAGTGAGGACTTCGAGGTGGGTTAACTCCCCAAAATAAGAAGTCCAGTAATCAGTCTAAAGCCCCATGGTTTGGGCACGGGAGCACAGGCCTCGGGACCAAGGACAATGGAAGGGGGAGACAAGTGAGCCTTTCCAGACACCTGGTATGTAGCCCTGGTCTAACTCTGCTCGGGTGCAGGGCCTCAGGGTCTTGGTACATGCTGTTCGCTCTGCGTGGAACTCTCCTCTGCTCCCTTTACCTAGAACTGCTATTCATCCTTCACACTTCACTTCAATTCACAGGACACTTCAATTCACAGGACACTTCCTCGGAGGGAGGCTTCGCCGACCACCTGCCCCCACACCAGACTAGAACAGGGTGACTGTTGCAAGTCCTTGTAGTCCCCAGTGTGCATGGATGTGTTTGTGCATTCACTTGCATAATATCTCATCCCCTCTACACACACATACACACGCACACACATAACTGTGCTGGAGTCTGTATTGTTTTGTTCACCATTCTATCCCCAAAGTCTCACACAGTGCCTGGAACGTAGTAGGTGCTCAGTAAACAACTGCTGGGTGAAAGAAGACATCTTTTCTATCTCAGCACCTATGTTTGGCTTCCTGAGAATCTCTCACTCCATCTTCCTCTACTGTGCAACTGTTTCACCTGCTATATCTAGCTTCAGTGTTCCAAGGCCAGTTCCACTGCCGAGCTGACCAAAAAAAATGCATTGGATTTTGCTCGTGGAAAGAAAAGGGGAATATTTCAGGCAGGAGGAATAGCATGAGCAAGGGCACAGGGGTCACACTGAGCCTGGAGTGTCAGAAGTCACCTGGCTAAGGGACCATGAAAACTCTAGCTGGAGAGAAGCAGAGGAGGCCCATTAGCTCATTCTGATCCAAGCAAACGCCAGGCTGTCTGGGTGGCAGGAGCTTGAACAGGGGACTTCTCAGGACTGTCCCACAACCTGGGTCTGCACATAATGGCACTGCTTCTCTGTGCCCAGGATCCTCATCCCACTGGGCCCCACCTCACCCTGTCCTGACAGTCTTACACGGGCTGTGCTCACTTTTATGGGTGTCTTAGAGAATGGACTCCTGAACCCAGCCCTCCGACTCTGCCAAGCTGGGCAAGATACATGAACTCTTCAAGCCTGTTTCCTCATTCTCAGAATGGTGAATTGCATTTTTATATGGGCAGAAAATAACAAAGTGAGAAACTACCTGTCACAACTTTTCCCCCCAAACCCAAACCCCTCCACCCGAGCCCCTGCCCAGTTACTTCCTAACAGAGTTGTCTGTAGATAGCTGGGACCGCTGCGTGGTCATAACATGGATAACCCCACGGGCAGTTTCCACATCTCATGTAGGTTCTTATTCAGCTACCAGGAGGCTCCCTGCACCAGGCCAGGTCCAAGGAGTCACGTTTTCTGGTCTGTAGACCACCTAGAGTGCAAGAACCTCTCCCAGCAGAGCCATCTGCCTACTGCACAGACCGTGTGCTTAATGAGAGCTAGCCCTGTTGCTGGGTGCTAGGCACTGTCAAGGCCAATTCCCATACCACGGAGCATCCACAACTCAAGAGACTTCCTCCCATCACCTCTGCCATATGTCTGAGGCTGGCGGGCTTCCAAAAGTGACCACCTGTGACCCTGGGCTTCTTACTGTACCTGTCCATGGGAAACTCACACTGAAAGGTGGGCTGTGGTTGTCCCTGAAGCATGCCCCCAACCAATACTCATAGGTGTTCCTGACTGAAAGAGTACAGAGCAATTAGGGACACATTTTTCCTTGATGTGGTGCTCTCAGAGAGTAAGTAACGAGAATATCAGAATTGGACATGTTTGACCAGACACTGCTACAAAAAGCGGGGGAATGGTCTTTGAGGGCAGTGGCCAACTTTCCCTATTGATAAGAATATTGTTGTCATTGATTATAATACTGATTATAATACTGTCAATAATATTGTGCGCTATCATCTATCAAGCAGTTACTACCACATTCAGTGCTAAATGCTTTACATGGATTATCCCATTTGAGGCTCCTCAGGACCCTATACAGGAAGTGCTGTCTAGCCCTATCTTCTAGAAACTGAGGGTTCTAGAGACTTTTTAAGTGACTTTCCCAAGATTATCTAACTAGGACACGGTGGACCCAGGGTGCCGATCCAGGCAGCCGGACTCTGGAGCCACTTCCTCTCATCACCGGGTCATACCTCCCTTCCAGAAGCACATTTTGACTACATTTCAGTCATTTGAGTTTCTTCTACAGACCTGTGCCAGGGTTAATCTGGCAAGTATGCCAACAACTCTGACCTGTGTCAGCCTGCTCCACATTGAACCATTTTTGGCTGTACCAAAATTCTTCTTGACACTGCCTCCTGTGGCCTCCCCCCAGCCAGTGGACATCTTAGGCTTACACAAAAGAAGATAGTGAAAGAGCACAGTCATGATCATGTTCACTAAATCATTTCCAGAATAAATATTTTCATAGAGTTTGATGGCCTTCCACCTATGAAGTGGTTCCCAGTCCCCTCATCATCTCTGTCTCGCTAGGGGCCCTTACTGCTCTAATTGTATTGGTGGGGCAGGCATGCAATTTTCCCAGGGGTTACTGCTCAGTGCATGAAATTAAGAGAGACTTTGCCCTCCCCTCCGTGCATCCTTTTACCGTTGGCATTGCAGTCCCAGACTTCACTGCCATCCATCAAGACCCCTGGTGCTTTCCAAAAAGATACCACCTCTCAACTTTGACACGATCTAATAAATAACTCGATCTACTCCATTAAATAACTGCACTTTTCTGGGTATGGAAGTAAAGGAATTTGGGGTGGGGAAAAGGAAGTCTTATTACACAGAAAATACTGAACAGTAGGTGAGCAGTAGGAAAAACCCTAGGCCACAAACTGGGAGCTAGATTTTCTTTCCAGTTCTTCCCTCCATTTGCTATGTGAGATCTGACAAGTCAGTTCTCTCTTAGAACCCCAGTTTTTAACTGTGAAAAATGAAGAGCTTGGACTGGGTGTATTCTGGGGTCCCATGTGACCTGTAAAGGTCTGAGGTTATTTCACCTTCACTTTATATTTCTACTTCATGTATTTCCCCTAGGTTCTACTTTCTGTTTATTGGCAATGGTCCAGGATGTCACGTTCTCCCCGTTTGCTGGGTCGAGAATCACATCTCTGAAAAGCTGATCAAACTAGAGTAATTAGGATGCTTCAGGGGGCCTCCTCTGACCTTGTCTTAAAGGTCTTCCTTGGTGACTTGAAGTCACCAAGCTGGGGACAGCAGGAATGCAAAGTTGGCTAAGTCACCCCACCTGGTCCATCACAATGTGAGTGGCTCTCACCAACCTATCATCTTTATGAGCCACAGACTTTTTTTTTTTTTTTTGCAATGACCTCCTGCTTTCCAGGCTGACAGACCAGCAAAGAGTTTATTTCCAAAAATTTAAACAACCATGAGATCATTTCAATCGTTAAAGTACATTATGGATCCACTGGATGTTCACATCAGCTGGATCCTGACATTAATGCCAGCCGGGGTCTTCTGCTGTGCATGTTCCCGTATCTACCTACAGAAGAATTCTTAAGAATGTGGAGAAGAGGGCTTCTGTGTTTCATCTCCCAATTGTGTATTAATCTGAGGTAATAAAAACACTTCCAGAATGGCATCTCCAGGGGGACTGTGATCTGATGACATGACCCTCACATGTACCAAGTGGAGAATACGCCACATCCTTGAAGACAAAATTCAGCTGCCCCTGCCCTGAGGGCTTAGTGTAACAGTAGCTAGGACAGTGGTCCGACAGACATGGAGATTCTCCAGTGCACTCCAGTGTTCTAATTAAACTTCTCACCTCTCCAGTTCTCTGGTAGTGGGAGAGGCACCATCCACCCCATGGGCCCCGGATGCCTTATCTCAAACACTCCTTGAGCTCCTCGGAGAAAGCTATTCTTAAAACAAGAGGGAGCTCTTCCTACAGCACCGCAGGCCGCACACCCCTGAAAGGCATGCACAGAGGGACAAAGTGCAAGCTGCCACCCCGATCCCAACTTCAACCTCAGTCCAACCTCAGCCACGCTGCATTGAAGCCCAGGAGATTTCTGTTTTTGAAACAGAAGGAATAGTCAATATTTTTCACTGTCAATATTTTTACCTTCATCTCCCTCTTCCTCCCTCCTGCCCCCAGGCCCCTGGTTGGGGGTGGGGGGGGCTATTTTTTTGTCAAGGCTAAACAAAAGCAAAACCAGGTCTAGGCTGAGGCCAGTAAATCGTGATATTCTTGGCAGATTTCACTACGTGCCAGCAAAGGCCGTCAGCAAGATCTACAGGAAACACCTTGCAAAATCCACTGGGAGAAGCAGAGGCCGCTGAGCAGTGGAAGGCGGACACACTGTGGGTCCATGTGACTGGCTCTCGAGGCCAGGGCACAGGAAATGGCTGCGGGACTCCGGGCCTCAGGCGGGTGGACACACAGCTGTGTGGGGCCACGCAGGTGCCTCTGGTGTTTTCCACCGGGAATTCCTTTAACCTGCGCATCTGTTCCCAGCTGCCTGTGCATGATGTGTGCTGAGGGGACCCAATAAGGTCAAAGGCAGAAAGGTCAAAGACACTTACCAAAGGCCCCCGGGGCCAGGGTTTAGCAAAGCGACATTCTCTGTGAAAGAGGGGTGCACAGTGCACTGGTCAACAGGGTGAGGACTTGGGTTCGCATCCCAGTTCCAACTTCTACAAGCTGTAGACTCTCAGGCTACTCTTTGAACCCCTTCTGTCCTTGAAAATGGAGATGCAGTTGTCCCTGCCTCCAAAGGTGGTTGTGAGAGTGAGGTGAGACACTGAGTGTAAGAAACAGCGGTGATAATGAGTATTTCACTAGAGGCCCCCTTTCCCAAGGCAGCCAAGAGGCCAGAGGGCAGCGGGAGAAAGAACAGAGCAATTCTAGGAAGACAGAAAAGAAAGTGTGGAGTCCTAGATGGGACCCACAATGGGGCAGTGCAAGCTCCCAGCCTGGCTGCCAACCGTCCCCTCGGAAGGGTCGGCTGCCCCACTTACTCTTGTTCGCGCATTGCAATTTCAGGTCAGGTTGAAGCGAGGGGCGTTCACTGGCATCAGTCCAAGTGGAGTGGACACTCAGAGCAGCGCAGGAGACAGGCAGAGGAAGCACTGCAGGACACGCTACTGAATAATTAAGTCCCGCGGGGTCCCATCTCGGTCCCTTTCTCCCCAAGGCCAGGGGGAGTTTGGCTGAGCCAAAATGGCTGATCAGAGTGTGTGGGTGAGCCCCCAAACCTTCCTCACAGAGAAGCCGTGGGTGTGGGAAGCCAGTGCTGATACGCAAAGTAAGGCTGAGAGCCATGGAGTTGGCAGGCTTGCTTGGGCCAGGGTCAGCGGCCAGAGCCCGGCATTGTTCTGGCTGGAGGAGGGAACAGCCAGAAGCCATCATTCTGTGGGGAAACCAGGGTAGAGCGAAGGCCAGACGCAGGCCAGCTAGAGTCTGAGGGAAACCAGGGCCCTGTTTCACTAAACAGGAGGTGGGCAGCCCTGCTATGGTGGGGACACTGGCTAGATGTAACATCTAGCACCCATCAGTCCCCAGGTCAAGCAGCAAGCCTACACATGGGTGCAGATGAAATGCCAAGGGCGTCTTCACACACCTCGGCCTCTGCTCTAATGAGGTGCCAGTTGGGAGCCAGATGGGCTAAGGGCACATGTTTCCTTCCTTCACCTGCTGCTTGGTGATAATCACAGGTATTCTTTCAGCACCACCAGGAACAGTAAGCTGGGGGCAATTCTTTGAAGCACCAGGTGTAATCAAAAAAAGGAAGGTTCAGATCAAAGAGGGCACCCCTTTTAATGTTCAACTGAACTCATGCCTCTCCAGCTTGAGACTGAAGTCAGCGGTGGCGGGGCCCAGTGCTACTGAGAAGAGCAGAGCTGAATTCAGCAGTTCCTTTTTTATCCCTGCCCCCTCTTCTTCAGTGTTAGTGCACTCTGGAGGGCAGAAACTGTGCCAGTTTCAGCTGTGCCAAGTTCAAGTCCACTATAGGGAGCAAGACAGTGGTCTCCTCCAATCCACAAGGACGTCTCTGGGGCAGTGAGGCCCTTGTTTTGCCAGAGATCCTTGTTTGTGCCCTCCCCTGCCCCATCATGGGGACCCCTAATAACATAGGAAGGGTATAAACTTCTTTATGCTGTTGTCTCCCCCCAACTTGGCCAAAGGACTCTTCAGCCCCAATACCACTCACTCCCCTCTGCTGGCCCCAGCATCAGATCTGGGAAGGCTCAATCCAGGGTGCTGTTGAGCCAAACACATGGAAATTATGCATGTGGGAGAGTGAGGGACTCTGTCTCCCAGGCCCAGCCCAGCGAGTCTGCAGTGGGTAGACAGGCACTCTTGGCTGGGCTGGGAAACCTCAGTTCCAGCACCTGGACCGCTCACTCATCGGGTACCCTTGGGAAGTCACTTCCCATCTTGGGCTTATATTCCCAACTTGGAAGCGAAGAGATTGAATAAAGGCCCCTCAAAGTCTATGAGTCCGTACTGCCCTGCCTGTGGTCTAGAAAGCTCATCTGGGTGGTGAGGAAAACCTCTTTAAATTCTGGTCCTTCCTTGCTGGGCGCGCCCCACTGTGCAAGGGGCCTGACTGCGGACCCCCTTCCGAGGCTGTCTCTAGCACAACAGCCGAGAGACGCACACTCTCCCAGGGGCCCGAATCTCCGAAAGACCTGCTGCTTCACATCGATGAAAAAGAATGTTGTCCCGAGAGGCTGTCTGCCCTTAAGGGGTCCCGTGAGAACGTTCTTTCTCGAGTGCCACCCACTCCAGGCTGGGGCACAGGAGCTAAGGGCGGCGTTGCTACTCCCTCGCCGGGTTGAGTGCAGGAAGGCACTTCACCTGTCTGAGCCTCAACTTCCTCGTCTGTCGAAAGGCATCCGTTCGTGAACTTCACAAATACTAGAGTCTCAAGTATGTTCTAAGCACTGAACAAGACAAATGAGGGCTCTACACTTTTGATGCTAAATAGTGATGGGGAAGACAGACAAAATAATAAAACAAATACCCACTGTAATGTCGGGGGATACAGAAGGTGGTGGTGTGGGGAGTATTTTAAGATAGGGTAGACAGGGAAGGCGACATTCGAGTTGAAGCCTTCACCATGAAAAGGAGTCAGCCAATGAAAATCTGGGGACAGTGCTTTCCAGGGAGAGGGGACAGCAGTCTCAAGGGCTGAGACACAGGGACAGACTCAGAGCCCAGAGCATTCGAGGAAGAACTAGAAACCCAATGTGGCCACAGCAAGGCAAGGGGAGAGAGGCCAGACCCCACAGAGCCTTCTAGAACTTGTGAAGGAGTTGGGAAGCCACTGGAAGGCTTTGAGCAAGGCTTTGCCAAGATCTGGATGACATTTTTAGAAGGTCACTCTGGCTGCTTTTTGCAGAATGGATGGGAAAGGGGGCAGGAGCGAAAGCAAAGGCATTAATAATAGTCATACCTCGCCTTTCCCTGCCCACCTCCCAGGGTCACAGTAAGGTTCCCATGAGGTGCTGACGCCTAGGAAAGTCCAGAGGCACGGGAGGAGGCACAGATCCTCACATGTTTTAAAACCATTTTTACAAGTAGGAGCTTGCAGGTCTGGCACCAGCCCTTTGGAACGGTGTCCCTGTATGGATTTCAAGGAAACAGGGTTGGGCAGCAGGTTCTGCCCTGCCTGGGCTCTGCAGCTGTCCAGGCCCAGAGGAGCTCACATATTTAACCCAGCAGCTCTGCTCTCAGCCACGCCTGGCTCTGCTCGTGCTGCTGGTGCCGGCTAGGGGTAAGCTAACACCCAGCAATGTGGAGAAGCTGACACCCATGCAGATCCACTCTCTGGATCCTGGCAAAGGTATGCCTCTTGGCCTCACTTTCAGGTCCGACTGGGAAGGAAAGAGTGAGGGAGCTGGAGATTTGTGCACTTAGTTTCTTTCAGAGCAGCCCCTTGCCAGGACCATGGTCACCCAAGCCCCAGGACCCCGAGAGAATGCCACTGCCCCCCAGCCCCCAGCCCCAGTGCTCAGAGCAGCAGGGCTTGAAAGCCCCATGGGTTCCAGCATTCTGCCTGCTGCTAGGGTTTGGAGCTCTGGCTTGGAAGCTGGAGGTCGGCCTCCAGATTTCCCCAAGAGGAGGTAAGCAAGGGGCAGTGGCAGCAGCTTCTCAGGGCTGCCGTGGGGGCCGGCAGGCAAGCAGATGTGAAAAGGGCCGGCTGAGTGCTGCCTTCCTTCACTCACTCACTCACTCACTCACTCACTCACTCACCGATACTTCGGGGTGACAGGCTTTGGCTGAAGAGTGAGCCCCCGATGCTCAGTGAATGTTTGGGGAATCTGAAAATGCACCGTCAATCGTATCCCCGCTAAAATGACAAACTATTTTAAATGGCAGGAAGTCCACAGAAGAGAATGGTTAACAGGATGACATGTAGCCAGAAACCCCCGCAGCAACAGCATGACCCCTGGATGCTCAAGTCCCTTGTATAGAACGGGCATCGCATTCCCACGCAAGCTGCCCGCACCCTCCCGCACACTTTACTTAGACCGTCTCCAGATTGCTTACAATGCCTTACACAGTACAGTGTAAATGCTGTGTAAATAGTTGTTTCTGCTGGATTGTTTAGGAAAGAAAGGGGGGAAAGTCTGCCCGCGTTCTGCACAGACACGACCCCCGTAGGCCTAACTGCGTGGAACACATCAGCAAACACGTGACTCTTCTTCCTCAACATCTTGGATTGAGGTGGGTTGAATCTGTGGGTGTGGAGCCCACAGATACGCAGGGCCCACTGCCGTGAGTACAGTTCTCTTTAAAAAACTGAGTGTTCCTTCTCGGGACCTCCCTTGCCTGTCACCTGCACAGCAGGGACGCTGACACTTCCTGAAGCCTCCCTGCTGGAGTCTGACAGCATGAGACGGGAGACTCTTTTTCCCCCGCAGCTCCCAGTCCATGCGCTGCCTATGTGTTTTCTGCAGCTTTCTCCACGCTTTTTTATTTCCTTGTGCCGTTTAATTTTTACATAAGCAATACAACTTTACTTAGGGAAAGGAGGGAGAAAAAAGAGGTAGATAAAAAGAAAACTATACAATAAACTCCTGAACTCCCAGTTATAACTTTTTCATAGTCGTGTTACCGTCAAGACTTGTCTCCATGCTCGTGGAAGCCTGTGGATAATTTTGCCCCCCAAGTAGGATCATATAGAATAATGTACTTGTGGGTGACCTTGGTTTTTTTCAATCCTAATATGTCAGCTTCTATAGCTCTGCCTCATCCCTCGAATAGCTGTATTTTCAATTGCATAAATATACAACTTGTTGGACATGTTGATAAACAACGCTGCGATAAACATCCTTGTGTTTATGTTTATGTATACATACATATATACTTATATAAATGTTTGTATACATATATACACAAACATGTATACACCTATATGCACACATCTTTGCATGCTTACCTGATTTTTCCCCTGGATCTAGAATGTATCACTCTTTAAACCTGTCATTTTAATATTAATTGTATCCAAGTCAGCAGACCCTTCCCACTCATGAGTCAGCTACTCTGCCGACAATTAAGTTTTACCTGAGCATAACTGAGGAAGCAGCAGGCATGGTTTCTCAGGTCCTCCAGCTCAGTGCTACGCCCCTGCCCTCCCACTCACAGCCCCTGCTCCTGCCCCACTGAGCGAGCTGGTGGTCACGCCTGGGAGAAACCCTATCTGCCTGAATCCTGTCCCTTTTCTGCCTTATTGGGCCCATCCTGCTATTCCAAAGTTTCTACAAGGTCTGAGTAAACATCCCAGGACCAGCAGGGTCAAGAGGAGCCAAATCTTTCATGTCATAAAGTCATGGGTGGAGGCCACCTCCCCAGACAAGGTCCCTCTCTGCCTCTGCACACCCTGTTCTACTTATAAACACTCTCCACTCGCCACGGGCAGCATCAGTGTGCGGCACGGGCAGGGAGCATCCCTTTGAGTCAAAGAGGGAATGCAAACTGCCTTCCTCTCTCTTTCCTCCCTATCAAAGGTATCTGACTCAAACACTGGTCCTGAAGCAAAAGAATGGCATTGAAAGGAGAGTAAACAGACCAGAATAATTTTTGTGAAGACAGCCATAACAATAACCCATGCAACTAATAAAAGTAACTTCCTTCTATATGTATTCAGGACATGAGCACCATACCCACATACCTCTAGCCAGTCTGAGCTCAGTGATTCTGCTCGGCATCAACTCATGTATATTTCATTATAAATATACACAGACAATTTTAAAACATCCGGCTAGTTCCTCCCAGCCCTGATTCCCCAGTGAACTTCAGCCAAGGGTCTGTTGTCTCAGGCAGTGCCAGTCCCTGTACGAGTATGGGGTTCACAGATACAGCACGTGATTTTCTTACATTGCCCCCCCCCCACACACACACAAAACAACCCAGCTGCTCCATCCGGGGCTGCTCGCCCAAGAAACAGCGATCGGTCCCAAAGGTGCTGGAAGACCCGCCTCAGACGGAGTTTTGGAGAGATAGCACCGTGCTTTGGAGGCATTTGAGGGCTGACTTCCTAAACATGACTCTTGGTGTTCCTATGAGGTGACTTCCTAAGATCCCCCTCCAGTACTTTAACATCCACAGGTGTCAAAGATCTTCCCCCACAATCACCGTGTGGCAAGATTGTAGGGACACCCCACTTCATAGGTGTGGAGATAGGGGTTCTAAAGTAGAGCGACTTGCCTGAGACAGCATGCATGATTGAGGATTCTACTACGATTGCAACCCAGGTCTTTTAACCTGAGTGCAGAGGTTCCCTCCTGCTGCAGGAGAGCCTACCACGTCTCTTCCGGCCGCAGCCAGTTACCAGGCTGCTTGTCCAGAGCCCAGCCTTCACAGCCTAAGTTTCTCTTGGCAAAGCTTCTGCTCCCCTCCAATTGCTATTCCCACTGGTGCTCGCTCACCCAGTCCCAGACTGCTCCCCTCCAAGGCTGGCCAGCTCTGTGCCAATCCATTGCACCCTGGCTATTTCTGGGCTGGGGCAGGAAGGGCCCACTGCATGCAGGTTTCTTCGAAGTGACTGTTTGGCAACGCCGCCCGGTGCAAATCTGGCTCATCTATGTAGAAGAGAAGCAGAGGAAACCCACCACACCCATAGTCCCCAATAGGAACACCCCTTCTGCACCCCTGGGGCAAGTCCCAACAGGTTCCACTCACTGCAGGTCCCTCAGAGACAGGAAATCAGCTAGGGTCCTTAGGGGCAGGACTCACGGGCAACAGGGGCTGCCAGGAACCCACCCCAGGATGTGGGAGCCCGCCCCACCCCAGGAGCCACATGCGAGCGCCCAGGAAAGAGGCAGACTGCTGCCGCCTGGCCGGTGCTCTGGACCCAGATCTGGGGGAGCTGCCGAGTCCTTTCTTTCCCACCATTGTTCTTTTATCTGATTACAAAAATCACATGTCACCATTGGGAAATTTCATTTTCCAGAAAATACTGGCTAAAGTTAAAATCACCCTAAATCCCACAAACCAGACAGAACTAACTAGTGCTAATAGTTTGGTACATAGACTTCCAGACTTTCCTCTAAGCATCTCTATGTATTCACATCTTTTTTTTTACAAATGGGCTTCTGTTACTCAAAAGTACATCATGGGAATATCCCCACATCATTCGACAGACATTACCTTGAGCTATTTATGGCTAACCCACTTGCCCACTATAATCTACTCATGATAAACATGTAGGTCAATCCCTTTTGGGTATGTAATTATAAACAATGCAGCTATGGACCCCATGGCTTATTTCTTCGGACTAAATTTCTAGCAGTGAGACTACTGGTTGAAGTGCATGCACAGCACTGAGGCTCTGATTCTCGGTGTCCTCCCGAGAGGCCACAGCAATGACTTTCCCCATCGGCAACCTGTGAAGGTAGCAGACCCAGCTCCATGCAGATGAGAATGCAGGTGTCATGATGCCCCACACCAGTCCGGGCACATTATCTGGAAATCACGAAAGGCACCAGCTCACAAAACAAACTAGTTGCTGACAGCTGGGGAAATAGCAGTGGGAGGGGCTCCGGCTTCTCTCGGAGTAATCAGAAGCAGTCAGGTGGGGAGGCAAGTGCGAGGGGCCACACGAGGCTCCCTTTGTCTCCCAGAAGTGTCCCTCCTCTGAGTGGAGCACAGGGTGACAAGAGGGGCTACATAGCGTAGCGATAAATGCCTAGCCCAGGAATGCAATCACTGGAAGCCGCCTGCCCCACACCCCAACCCGCTGTGTGACCCAGGGAAACAGCTTCACCTCCTTGAGCCTCTGTTTGTCCACCTGTTCTGACATCCTTCATTCTTTCATCTCAGAACCAGCCTTAAGGCCAGAGGAGACAGAACTCCACCATCCTCCCTCCATTCACCTGTCTGTCGTCTCTCTCCTTTGTCCACTTTTATAAACTCTGCCTTAATGAAGAGCCACACCAACCTTTCCTGGCTCCTGTTTTCATTAGTGTAACACTGACCCATCTTAGTGATCAGCAGGAGAGTGGATCTCATTGGAAAGTAAAGAACATGCTTTCAGCTTCAGTTCAACACATGCCGAGAGCCCCGGGGCATTGCTGCCGTATGTCACCCATCTTTGCATCAGCCCTGCGTTATAAACGGGGTCTTGCCCATTTGCAGTGGGGGAAACTGAGGCTCAAATTTTGCAACATTTTAATGAAACTTGCCTGTGAGTAAAGGAAGGGCTGATTCAACCTCAAGTCTATCTGATGCTTATCTCCATCCCTAACGGTCTCCACTGTCTCTCCAGCCAGCCCTGTGAAAGGGTCCCTCATGCTCAGAAATTTGAAAATCTCTAGCATAGGACTGAGAGGTGGGAAAGCATGAAGTCACCGGGGTTTCTCAGATTGGTCATACTTGGCTCGGGGACCTTGAAGCCAATTAACATGTCTCTCCCTAACTTTTATTACCTATAAAATAAGCAGTGAGAGCATTAATTAGCAATGTCTGGCAAAACCTTCTTGGCCTCTATGTCATTCGCACACTACTTCTCATCCAGTACGTAAGCAGTAAGTTTCTTTCCCTCCTTCCAAGAAGCAACATCTCCAGACTTGGAATACAAATAGGTGCGAGAGAGCTTCTGCAATCCTCTACCCCAGAACATACTTGTATCCCAAATGCAAAAATCAGCCCCCAACCCCCTGCAGTCCCAGGTGCTTCCTGGCGCCTGAAGGTAACCAGATCCTAGAGATGCTAAAAACCTTGAATTCTCTGGGGCCCGTGCCCACCCCTTACCAAGCATGTTACAGAATCAAGATGTTCCAGTGAAACGTGAGTGAGGGGAAAATGTCAGGCTGATTCTAAAGACTAACCCTCATCCTAAAAGTAAATGGATTAAAAAAAAACTTGCCAACAAGCTGGGGCTGGGTGCCCATTGTTTTAATTCATAGGCCTTGTCCCCTGCCTCAGCTTTTCTAGTTCCCCACGGGGTGCTGGGGCTTCAGTAGAATGGCTGGACAGGCGAAGCAGACTCACACTCACACTCACACAGTGGACAAAGAAGGGAGTGCTGTGCGACCACCTGTGGCCATCTCCACAGAGAATGAAAACAGCCTTGGATGAGGTCAGGTAGTGAGAGGGCTACAGGGAAGTACACGGGCTGCTCCACAGTCCCGTTTTTGTTTTCCAAACCTTTGAAAACGAGAGATGTGGTGGGAAAGGGGTCCCTTGAGTGTGCTTCCTGCAAGTTCTCAATGGTCCCAGCTGGAGTTGTGGAGAAGAAAGAGCAGATCCATGGCCTTGAGGCCACAGCCAGCTTTTCTTTGTGACCTACACATCTCACACAGTAGATGCTCAATAAATCTTTGCTCAAGGAATGGATGTGTTCCCAGCAAACACATTCATGGAAAGTTTACAGAGTCATGCAAACCAGTGAGAGGGAGGCATCCCACTGGGGGCTGAGGCCTGTGCCTGATGGTCTTGACCAACGACTGGGAGAAAAAGGTGGAAACTGAAACTCAGCCTTCTGTGTCTGGCCTCCCTCACGGGACCAGACTGGGCTTGGGAAGGAGGCCACAGGTCCTACGGACATGGCACCCGCCCTCAGAGTATCCTGAGATGCCTTCTCTCTAAGCCTCTGCAGCCCCTGTGCCTTGAGATCTGCAGCTGGCCAACAGGCGGAACCCAGCAGCGGCCCAGGGGAGGCCGGGCCTCCTCAAGCCAACCCGGATTACTTCTTCCTTCGCTGCCTCTCTCCCTGGCGGAAAAAACAAGAAAACAAAATTCCCTTGAGCAATCTGAAAGCCCGTGACCCCCGGGGCCAAGCGCAGGACCCAGCTCCGTCACTTCCCTCTGGCTCACCTACACTTAGGCCCGTAGGCCGGCCTCAGCAGTTATTTATAACTGCGTCAGAGGAGAAGGAGGCAGGAAACAGGAAATTAGGAAGGAGGGGGCAAGGAGGAGCGGCAGGGGCCAAGTGACCCTGTGGGCTTGGAATCTACCGCCTGCCTGGCCGGTGGCGTCAGAGCCCCATGACAGGGATTTCTTCCCCGGCCCACATTCCTCCCGGCCTCAGGGCCTACCTGCTGCTCTCTCGCCAGACACGGCCCCTTCTCCAGGCCCAGGTGGAAGCAGTTCTATCCCGAGCCTCTTCCTCAGTCTGTCCACAGTCACATGGGCTTTTGACTGGAGTTCAGGTGCAGGAACTGGGGGCCAGGCAGCAGGCCCAGCCTTCCACCCCCAGCGGCATCCCCTCTCTCCCTCTCTCATGCCAGTACTCGGAAAACCAGGGTCACTGTGGTTAGTGCTGAGGAGTTCTCACTCACAGCATTAGGGGCCCTCAGAAAGGAGGCGACTCACCTAGAATCACTCCCTGGATAAAGGGAGCAGAGCCAGGCCTGGGGCCCTGTGCCTTAGAGGCACTGGCCCTTTTTCCACACCCCCATGCTGCCCCACAGGACTCTGGCTCATCAGGGCTCTTCTGGCACAAATGTGAACACGCCATGTGTACTGCACAGGCTGACAGTGTCTGCCCTCGCTTTGCCCAGAGCCCTCAACTACAAGGTGGGATCCCAGGTGGCCACCTCAAATCTTGTGTAGACTGAGACAGAACACCCAAGCAATTCATGCACCAAACATTCCAAGCAACCGCTGACTTTCAAGCAGCACTACCTAACTTGCAGACAGTTTCACATTGTTCGATCATTCTCTTCTTGTCTTTGATTTTGTTTTAACACAACATCACCAACTCGGTGATTTTCTAGACAAGTGTTCTGAATTGGTTAGGTGGGTGGGTGATTATGGATGGTCTTCTGGAAGGTCTCTGAACCTCCAGAAATCTGTATGTGACGCTTTCACCAGATTCTCAAAGATGCCCATCTAAGAGAAGTAGAGGTCAGAGAGGTAAGAGCTGAGGCTAAGAACTTGGGGACCAGAGGTGGGCACACACAGGTATGTCCCCTCTGCTGCTCTTGACCTTTTCTCCACAATACTTGTGCCCTGGACTTTCAAGTCATAAATACGTCACCTTCTCACTAGCCACATTTTCCCTCCGCCAAGCCCCTAATGGTATAAACAAGATTTAAACAGAGCCAAGTGAGATTATAAAACAAATCGTGAGCATGGGATGGATCCTTAAATCTGGCCAATGTCCAGCCTTGAAGGTCACTTTCTCCCCCGCCCTCTTTTTTCCAGCTCCTACAAGGTGCCCACTCACACAGATGCAGCAGATTCGGGGTGGCAGTCCCAGGTGGTCAACCTCCCCGTGCCAGGCAGATGCCACTTCCCACTTTCTCCTTCCCCACACAGTAGTCACAGGGCAGGTAAGTGGGCAAAAGTGGTTTTCAGAATCCTCACCTGGGCAGCATCTTACCAATGGGCTTAATAGCCACTTCTTGAGAAAAGTTCGTCTCTTGATCAGATATGTTTAGGAAACATGGGATTAAACAGAGCTGAACAGGGCTTCTCGGAACCTTTACTACGCTGATGGTCACTGCGTGTCTCCAAGAGGGAAGACAGTACACAGTTTTCCCAAATGCACTATTGGCTGAAAAAATGTTTCTGAGACTGGTGCTCGGAGGATCACACCCTGAGAAAGACGCCTTCAGGCTTTCCCACAGTCTGTCCTCCCAGCTCACCTGATGAATTACAAGCGTTGAGGATGCTGAACTTCTGCCAGGAAGGCGACCTCACTTCTGAGCCAGACAATGAGGCGGCCTTCAGTACGGACCCAGGAGCCCGGCAGCAGAGGATGGATCAAGGTCTGATGGCAAATTCAGGAGTTCCCATCTTAAGGCTCCAAGGGACTGGAATCTACAGAGAGCTCTGGGCACACCAAGTGTGGTAACAGCACAGAAGGGCGTAATTCCCCTCGTTCTAGCTTGGTGGGGTGGCAGGCAACAAGCCAACAATAAGGGGAAAGCAAGTTGAACATGGGTCTCCCCGGCCTGATGCTCTGCTGACCGAAAATAAAGACATTGACCTCAAGACAACGGGAATAGAGAAGGAAAGGCACGGGGGCTTCCACCTGCAGGGAGAGGAGGACGCAAATAACCTCAGTCTGAAGTCTGGGTTTTTTATTTATACAGAGCACAGAGTCTTACTGGCTAAGGGTTCCCCAATGTCCCATTTTCAGCATTTGTTTATTCCTGTAAATCACCCGTATTTATTGAGCACCTACTAAGTGGGAGGGCCTGTGGTCAGGAATACCCATTAATTTCCAGGCAGCAAGGCTATTCTTAGTTTTCTAATGTCTATTTAAAGAGTGTTAATCCTCTCAGCCTCTCCCCACCTGCACCCCCATGCAATTAAATGCATACCACGTTCCAACCTGGTACACTGAGCTCGCCCCACTGGGAAGGCAGAATGGACAAGTGTTCTTCCCATCCTCCTCCCTGGGCCAGGAATTTGGCCTTCATGGGCTTATGGCAGCCAGGGCATCAGCCAAGCCAGAGGACGTGTGCCTACTTTGCTTGGGCATGTGCTGAAGTCCAGAGCTTATCTGTTCTGGTCCTTACCAGCAGCATAGTGAGGCACAGAGTGCTAGGAGAAAGGAGTATGTTCCAGGCCGTAGAGTGGGACAGCGAAGGAATATCATGGACCAGGGAACAGACATACCAGCTCAAATACCAGCTGTGCCACTACAAGGCTCGATGACCTTGGGCCTAATTTGTGATTAATTCTACTTCAGAATCTGGAGTCAGGTACCCTGGGCTCAAATGCTGGCTCCACATACTGGCTGCATTGTAGGCAAATCCCTTAGCCTCCCTCAGCCTCAGTTTTCTCATCTTTAAAGTGAACTGAAGGTGATGATAATTTGTTACATGAAGGTTTAGTAAATAATAGAATTAACAGATGTGTATAAAGCTGTTAGAACAGCCGTCAGTAAATACTACCCTGCTTTTTAATATTTAATTCCTCTAAGCCTACATTTCCTTATCTGCAAAACAGAAATCAGACCACCTTCTCATTGGGTGGTTATGGGAGTTTAAGGAGCTAATGCATGACAAGGTCTTGGAATATGAAAATGATTCCATAAATATTATCAAATTTTGTATTACTAGTTTTATTCTAGTTCCAGCTCGATTTCTTGGGCCAGTCTACTCCACCTCTCCAGATCTGTTTCCCCTTTTGTCTAGTGAGAGCGGAGTCACGTGGCTTCTACAGTGTCACAACACGTGGTTCCCTGAGATTCACTTGCGGCAAAACTCAGTGGCCTCGGAGCCTCGCTGGGCCCCAGCTCCCCCACATCTCTGCACAGCTCATGACAATACTAAAAGGAAGAAAAACAGATACCTTGCATCCACAGATATTATCTCGACCTGCACTGTCCTATTAATGCGGTGGCCATGAACCACAGGGGGCTATTAAGCACTTGAAATGGGCCTAGTCCAAACAGAGTTGTACTGTGAGTATAAAACGCATGTTAGATTTCAAACCTTAAAGACTTTTTTAAACCCCACTGATAATTTTATTAACTGATCACATGCTGAAATGATAGCATTTTGGATACATCTGGCCGATTTTACCTACTGTTTTCTATTGTAAATGTGACTATGAGAAAACTTAAAATCACACACAGGGCCCACGTCTGCCTCTCGCAATGTTACTCTCCTGAACAGTGCTTGTCCAGCCTTGTCCTCCGTCCCCCTGCCTGTGCGTCGCCCGGGGAGAAACTCCTCTCCAAGGGAGACAGAAGGAATTTGAACTATTTAGGGTTAACTTTTTTTAAGCAAAATAAAACACAGATGTTAACTATCCAGGTGGGGCATTAAATTTTAAGAGCCTCCAGGAACCTCCCTCCTCTGGCTCCAAGGAGCCCTGAGTAAATAAAACCTGTCAGGCTGCCGAAGCTCCCCATGGTGTCCGCACACTCGCCGGCACCGGAGGGTCGCATCTGCACTCTGGCTTCCACGCCGTCTCCTGTCTTCTCTGTTAGGAAGGGATGGGCGATGGCTTTGGTTTGAATTTCCAAGACAATTGCCACTGTTTAGCACGGTGTCTTAGCAGCTTAAAACAGCTTTTTCTCATTGGGCTGGTCGGTGCCCAACATGTGAAAGCTGATTTTTCTTCTCTCTCTCTCTCTCTCTCTCTCTCTCTCTCCCTCCATTTCACATATACACACATGCGTGCATACACACATGCAAAGCTAAGTGCCCTATTGCCTGAAAAGTCTGCAGTGCCGCCTTCCTCAAATGTCCTCCTTCATTCAGGATACTTGTATTGCATCACTACTACACATCAGCCAATGAGCTGGTGAGTAGGACAGGACCCCCGGAACTCCAGCTCACTCACCATCTAGGGGGAGGTACCAAGTAATGATAACGTAATGGCTGACATTTATCAAGTCCTTACTGTATGCCAGGCAGTGGGCCAAGCCAGTGGCTCCACTATCTTGGTGAATTCTCCCACAACCCCATGAGGTTAAGAATAGTATTATGGCACACTCCGTTTTACAATAAGATAAATGAGGCTCACAAGGACTGACTCACCTACGGTCATCCAGCTGGCAATTAATGAAACCAGCGGTTGAACTAAGCAGTCCAACTATGGGACTTGCACTCTCAGCCACCCCAGAAATGGTGGAAAGTGTGACAGAAGCAGTGTTCTCTGGAGACACAGAGCATAGGGTACAGTATTTTGCCTGAAAAGACCATCGGTCTTATTCAGAGGTCCTACAATCCACAGGAAACTCAGGAGATCATCTGGACTCGAGGTCACAAGACCGGTGACCCACAGGACTGAATCCAGCCCGGAGGTATGTTTTGTTTGGTTCACGTACGTGTATGTGTGTGTGTTTCTTTTTAACTGTACTAACATTTAAAACCCAGGTTTCACTTTTCAAATTTGGATTCCTGGCTTATACTAAGAGACCGGACATCTGATCACACTGGGCTCACGTTCTCCTAGATGGAGCTGGATCCCAGCAGGCTGCTGCAGAAAGGCCCTGAACTCTCCAGTTTGCCACACTCCCCACCACTCTCTGCTGTCGTCCCCATTCCAAAGCCAAAGATGAGTCACTATTTACCATCACATTGTCCCGCCGTTTTGCTGTTTGTCTAAGAATAAAGAAATACTTTTAGTGCTCACTGATCCCTCCAAAGAGGGAACTCGAGAGACTAGGGGAGCATATACACACTGTATTTTCTGATAGAAGTGAGTGATGTTCCAGTACGTTTCATATGCGGACAGGAGCTAGAAATCCAAATGTTGACTGTGTAATCTGGTTTTTAAATGTTGACACAGCCTCACACACACAGTGTATGGGCCATACAAAACACAGCCCCGGGCCAGTTGCTGAACTGCCCCTCTGTAGGCATTCGGGGCTGTGACCTAACCTAGAGGAGACGTAAGGAAACCCAGGTCAGAAGAAAATCAATCAAAATCAGTCGAACTATGCCTGCCCTCCTCAGGTGCAGCCTTTCCCACTGTACCCATCTGCTCAGAAATGCACCTTGAGAATAATATGGATGCTGGGGTTCTTTCAAATCTCCCTGTCCTCCTGGTAAACATTAGTATTGGGAAGGCACGGGATCTTTGGGGGTCTCTGTCCTATTGGGAAGGGGAGTGGATTGTGATTGCTCAAAAGGGCCTATGTTTGAGCTGGGTCTTCCAAACCCTCCCCTCATTCATGTGAACAAGGTTCCATCGGATCACATGCATCTCAGTCACAGGTGTTCGTCTGAGCCAGTCTTTCAGGAGAGAGGCCTTCCCAGCTGCAGACATTTGAGCCAAGCAATTAGCCAAGTTTCCTGGAGCAAGGGACTGCTCTGGTAGACTGTGTGTGGGTCCAGGAGGCCTCATTTTGTGGGATACTGAGTCTCAATCCCACCTCCTGGTCCATCAGCTTCAGTGGAGGTGTTAGAGGGTTTCAAAAGAACCTTCACCAAGCCCTCCAGTGATCAATGGCAGACACTGAAGTGACCTTGGTGTTTAATTCTAGCCATCAGCTGGGTCTGCAAGACTGCTGTCTGTCTGGCCAGTCAGCTGTGCTGCAACAGGAAGTTTGGTGGTCAAATATGTCATCCGATAGAGTGTGTTAGCTCATTAGTGGTTTTGTTCAGTTGAAGCCCTCATCCGCTTTTACAACCACAAAGATCCTGGCTCTTATCTTAATAGGCCATATTTCCAAAGAAGTTACCTCCTAAAAGGTGTTGTGGATGGATTTAGGCGCTCAATTACTCAGCTAGATGAGAGACCCCTTCCCAAGGGAACAGAGAGCCAGAAACACTTGATACATAGTAGGCTTTGGGGAAAATATCGATTACTATAAGTACATGTGAAAAAAGTGCGTATGAGGCACGAAGAGCCAATCCTGCTATTTTATAGGTAAGAGACTGAGAGCCAGGGAAGTTGACCTCACCGAGGTGATTCCCAGAATCAGGGGGTAACCTAGAACTAGAACCTCGTGTCCTGACTCCAGGCCAGTGCTCACTCCTGTACGCGGCACATTTCCAAACCCGGGGCAGATGAGAGTAGGTGGAGTACAGTTTGATGTCACAGTTCAGTGTCCCTGATCCAGGCCTTTCCATTGGCTACACTGGCATCTTCTCCCTGAGCCTCTCAGAGGCAGACGTGCTAGAGCAGTCTGAAGAGGGAAGGGAAGCACCTGACCCTTGAAAAGAGTGTGGGACTTGGCCTCAGAAGATGTGGGTTCCAATCCCAATTCTGTGCACGAGCTGTGTGGCCAGACTCCTGAACCACACCAGTTCTCAAAATGACATCTGTTTAATGGGAGCAGTGACCTCCACCGTCCTGTGTTCATCCTTGGAATGTGGTGGTCATCAAATAAGATCAAGTGTGCTTAGCTTAAGACACTAAAATGTGGAGAGTCACCAAAATGTAGAGTAGGGAACTTTGTTGTTTGTTTCTCTGTTCTGTAGGAGGCCACGTAACAAATCATTCAACCTGGGGAGGGAGGTGTCAACCAACCATAATTTTTGAAACTGAGGTCTCTGCACGTGACTCTGAAAAATGTCACTTCACCCCTCGGGGCTGCATTTGCATCACTGAAAGCAGAGCTGGAATCCCTGCTCTGCCACACCATGTAACAACACTACTAAAACCTAGCATTTATTGAGCTTTTAGTATGCCGCAGATTCCGTGCTGAAACTGTCCATGAATTATTTCACTTCATCACCAACCCAGTGTGTTACATGCTATTATTTCCCCATTTTGCAGATGAGGAAACTGAGGCTGGAGAACTTGCCTACACTTGTGAGCAGCAGAGCTCACAAGAGCTACTAAATTTCCAAATCTCAAAGGCTGTGAGTGTATTCAGGATGATTAAGACTAGGTCAAAAGGAGAACTCCTGACTCCTGAGCTGTAAGAACTTGAACTAAATACCAGTAATCTCTCAAGTAACAAAGCCAGTGCTACTTCTTCATGAAGTCTGGCCCAAGTTGCAAGGTTCACATTCCCCATGCCCTAAACTGGGGGTTGTGGGTGCCCTGAGATTTCTGAATGAAACAGTCCTTCTCTGCAGGCAACCGAGCTATCTGATGCCCAGTGCCCTCATTCCAAGAGGGATCAAAGATCTGTGGAGGGGGAGGGATAATTGCCATGCAGTATTTCAGGTCTCCAGTTCCGGAACGGCTCTGGTCTGCTCAGGACTTCCCCTCTCCCTCCACCCTCTCCACCCCCTGTCTTCCGAGGGCTCTGTTTTTCCACCAGCTGAACTTTACCTTGGGTTTTCTGAGGCCAAATCGTACAGCTTTCCATCCCTCCCCCACCCTCACAAAAAGCCAGGTGGCCACAGCCTGGGAATACTTCAAGTCCCTGCTCTCTGTGCCGAGAATGCCACTGGTAGGTGATGAGGTCTGCGTGAACATAAATCAGAACTGGGTGTTGGCTAGCATGAGCTGCCCCTGTCGTGGCAGCCAAAGCATCCCGGCCTGGCAGGTGGCTGATGCGTGAATCAGGAAAGGTTCAGTGCAGTCCCCTCGCCTTCTCCAGACACGAGTGTTTCAGCCACTGAGCGACAGGGCCTCTGTGTTCCCTGCAGGCTGCATAGACACCTCTCGACCTCCTGTCAAATACTGTTCAGGGAGTCCCTTTACCTAGACTCAGTACCCTCCTGCTCCAGCCTGTCAGAGACTAGTGCAGGTAGATAAATCCCCGAAACCATGTCACCTCCTCTGAAAAGGTATGCAGCTCAAGCAGGACGCATCGGTGACCTGCCACCTCAGCCAGCCCCACTCGCAGCACTGTGGGCACATAGGAAAATGCCAAGAGTAGTAAATGGGCATGACTGCAAAGAGGACAGACGATAAACTGGTGTGCCACGACGGAGCCAGGCTCAGAGGGACAAAGAACAGTGATCTGCTAGGAGTCCACGAGCTGTTTTCAGCATTTCAATAAGACAACCCAAACTGCACGCTGCA
Source organism: Tonatia bakeri (assembly GCA_004024845.1). Classification (NCBI taxonomy): domain Eukaryota; kingdom Metazoa; phylum Chordata; class Mammalia; order Chiroptera; family Phyllostomidae; genus Tonatia; species Tonatia bakeri. The sequence goes on from PVIA01003332.1 coordinate 142,264, forward strand.
ATCACCCAGTCACCCAGGAGAATGCTTCCCAGGCTTAAGAAAACACCGGGTTTCTTTGCTTTCGGTTGCAAGAAATTGGTGTATTAGCTGATTATGTCAGAAAAATATTAGACTGGACAGTATCAGTGGTGATGGGTATAGTTACACCGGATTTTTTTAATGGAAAAACAATCAACTCTCAACACATGAAGTTGATGGACAATTTTTCCAAACAAGGACTTCATTGAAAAAATAAAATAAAAATAGCCCCTGGTGTTGAAAAGGCTGGGAACTGCCGATTCAGTGGAAAGAGCGCTGGGTTAAGGATTGGAAATAGGGTGAAGGCCTGGCTTTGTTAGGCCCGTACTGTAATAAAACTGGGGGCAGTAGGGAAGGCAGGGGCAGGAGAGGCTGGCTATGGGGGGAAATCAAAGAGAAGCCTGCAGAGGGGATCCTTGCCAGTGGGGAGACAAAAAAACAAATGTGGGAAAATTTGCAAAAGGGGATGCATCTTCCCAAGCCCAAAGAATCCTGGCTCTTGGTCTCTACTAGAGACTGACTCAGAATACAGGTTTGGGAGGTTGACTAGCAAGTGTAGGTTCTGACTCCTGTTTCTTAGCCATGTGATCTTGAACTAGCAAGTTCACCTATGTAGCCTCACAGCAGGGGACTGGTATACAAGTAAGGAGCTCCATACAGTACTGCACATACTAAGTACACTTTAATCCAAGTAGCTATCATCTTTGGTGGTTCCCCTGCTGGGGTGGCATTTAGAAATCTCCATGTTTCTTTCCCCTCTGAGGGGAATGGTGGAGTACTATGTCCAGAAGGTGGGACTGGACTTATCAAGTAATGCAGACAGCACAGAAGCTGCCTCCCCTCTCAGAAGGGTTAGACACAGCCCTTTGAATGGTACACAGCCCATAGTTTATGGCCAGCCCAAAAATGACCCTCTCTGGGGATGTCCCATGCAGCTTTGGAGAAGCTGGTTTTTGCCAAACAAAGAGGGTGTTTTTAAACATCTTAAGAATTTGGGCAAAGCGTGACTGTTCTGCACCAATGCCAGGAGTAGGCAGGGAAGTGGGACCAAGTGAGACCTGGAGAATAAACAGTTAGGAAGGGCTGTCTAAAACCAAGGGGGTGGCACGGGGCGCAGACCTAGAGAGAGAATATGAACAGCTGGAGCTGGAAGGGCCGGTGACAAGAGGATGGTGAAGAGTGGGCAAGGGCCAGACTGGCCATGAAGAGCCACAACACTGAGGAATTTGAATCAGGACACTGAAAGTCTCTCTTAAGGCAGCCTTTCCAGCTGCCACAATGACTGACAAGCCCCAGTGTCACTCTCAGCTGAGACCTCAGTGTCGCTGTTAGCTCGGATGGAAGTCCATCTCCATGGCCATCCACCACTCCCTCCCAAACACCATCCAAATACAATGACAAGGAGAATAAGGGGGCAAAGGGCCTGGCCAAAGCCAGTCAACTAGGGGACACCTTTAGTTGGCAAAAAAAAAAAAAAAAGAGACCTTGTGTACGTGTCTTCAAAATACAGCCACATATGCTTGAACCCAGGTTCATGTGATGCCCCAAAGTCAAACCACTTAATGTAATGAAAGGCCCATTTTTTTTGTTATGAAAGCAGAAAAATAAAACCATCTTCAGCGGAACTACTCCAACTGCAGCAAGTCAAGGGCCACCGCCTCTCTGACATGTAAACCCTTCTCTCCCGACAAACATGCTCCCATCAATTCAGTCTAAGTGGCCCTGATTTTCCTCCCTTTCAAAGGAAAAAAGGCATAAGCAAAAAAAGAGAAAAAGGTCTAGAAAGTCAAGAAAACTTTTATCACTGAAAGAAGCATGAGAGTAGGGCTGTAATAGTTCCTCCATCCCTTCATGTTGCACATCCAGAAACCTTTAAAGTTTTTATTACAATTTACGTTTAATATTATTTAAATTGGTTTCAGGTATATAGTACAGTGGTCAGACAATCACAATTCACGAAGTGCTCCCCCCAGCATTCCCAGTGCCCACCGGGCACCACGCACAGTTCTTACAATATTATTGATTATATTTCTGTGTTGCACTTTACATCTCCATGGCAATTCTGAGAGTACCAATTTGTACTTCCTAATCTTCACCTTCTTCACCCATTCCCCCAACCCAGCCCCCCACTGGCAACCATCAGTCTGTTCTCTGTATCTATGAGTGTGTCTCAAGTTTGTTTGTTATTTATTTCGTCCTTTAGATTCCACATATGAAGTGAAATCATGTGGTATTTGTTGTTCTCTGACTGGCTTATTTCACTTGGCATAATGCCCTGCACATCCATCCATATTGTCGCAAAAGGAAGATTTCATTCCTTTTTATGGCTGAGTAATATTCCATTGTATGTTTGACCACAGCTTTTTTAATCTGCTTGTCTACTGATGGGCACCCTTGGGTTTCTTCCAGATCTTAACTATTGTAAATAACACTGCAATGAACAGAGGGGTGCATATATTCTTTCAAATTACTGTTTTAGGGTTTTTTGGAAATATACCCAGAAGTAGAATCACTGGATCATAAGACAGCTCCATTTTAAATGTTTTGAGGACCCTCCATAGTGTTTTGCATATGGAAAGAACACAGCCACCCTTGAAGGCAAACTTGCAGGAATTACTAAAATGTAAAATGCACACGCCTTGTGTCCAATAATTCCAATTGTATGTTTGCCGTAGAGTTATATTTGGGCCTGTGAGCAAGAGGCTTGTGCCATGGTGGTCACTGTGCTCTTGTAGGCATGAAAAGCTGTTAGAAGCCTAGGTATCTGCCAGTGAGTGAATGGCTCAATAAATATACACCTATACCTATGGGGACATTATATTGTGTTATTACAGTAATATAATAGCATACAGTAACATACAGTATAATATGACATATAATATAGTATATAGCATAGTAGTTGACTGTATTCTGGGGGGTGTTAAATATGGGCTCTGCTATATCCTTCAACAACTTACCAAATTTCTCTAAGCCTCAGTTTCCTCACCTGTACAATGGAGATAACAACAGTGCACCCGCCTCACGGGAATGTTGAGAGAGTTAAAGGAGTTGACGCATGCGCACTATTTAGAATGGTGCCTAGCACAGAGTAATGGTTACCTAATCTGTTTTTGAGCTATACCCCTACGGCATACCACACCTAAAGAGAAAGAAGGAGACCCGTATGTGTGTTAACTGAGACCAATCCCTAACATACATTGTTCAATGACAAAAAAAGTGGAATGCTACATGTTATATTTTGCTATTCAGTGTTCTACTGTTCACGTTCCTAAGGGGGAAGGCTACTCTGATTTTCTCTGTGTACCTATGCACGTAAACGCACAGGGAGCAAGGGGTCTGGAGAAGGAGCCAGCATTCGAGGAAGCAACCGAAAAAGACTTTATCTGTTTTAGATACATACATACTGACAGACAGATACACATGGACATAGAAGGTATTCACACAATACTTGTAACTTTAGAATGTGTATACAAATTAAGGGGCGGAGGTGGTATAAATTACTATTCCCCTTTTATAACAGAGGAAACTAAATAAAGGTTAAAGACATCCAGAAGATGACTAAGCTCCTACAGCCACCAAGCCCTGGAGGATCTCAGCCCAGCTCTGCCCCCATGGCCTTCTCACCGCCCCGCACTGCCTCTCCAGGCCACCCAGGAGCTGACTGTGACAAAGGCTGGAAGAAGGGGCCTCCTTGTCCACTCCAGCTGGAACGGTAGAGACCCAATGCAATGGAGAATTGTGTTGTTGTTTTTGTTTTTCATCAGTGAACCTGTTGGAATGTGCCGTTCAGCAGTGGGAGCTGAATGGTTCCTGCTGTTCCTGCAAAACAAAGAGCAGTCCCTCCACCCAGGCCACCTCTCTGGCTGATTCTCTAGCCTTATCTGCCCAGGGATCGTGAAAGGGGCACAGGACGGTGGGAGGGGCGCCTCCTCCGGCCAGCCGGGACCCAGTCTCCTGACTCTCTCTCTGGTCGGCCCTCTGCTCCCCTGGCCATCTGCTTAGACCGGACGCCTCGGCCTGGGCAGCCCCTGCTCATGCCCACCTGGAGGGGAAGAGCATTGAAGCCCATGATGTCTTGTCTCTGGTAGAGCTACTTCTCCCCATGCCTCAGTGAGACAAACAGTACTTTTTTTTACTTCGACTCAGTGACTTTGAGGGTCTCTTCCAGTTCTAACAGCCAAAGAACACCAGAAATTGTCCTTTCTTCCTCTATTTATACCCTGACATAGTGAGTTCACCCTTCCATAAGATGATATCTAATGAAAACCACTGGCCATTTGGTTTATCATCATATTTTTGAAAGCTTCTCAAACTAAGAAAAGCATTCTTCAAATGTCCATCCCATCTTGGTCCTAGGAGGGGTCATCTGACTTAGAATGTCCAGGGTAACCGAGAGTTGAAAAGTCATTGAAGAATAGCATGACTAACAGGGCACCTAGCCTTACGCAGTAGCTGGGTGACCTTGGGCAAGCACAGCCTCTCTCAGCCTCAGTGTTCCCATCTGAAAAACAGACCGGGCAGAACTGCCGCTCTTCCGGTCTCTGTGAAGTGCACGTTGCACAGCAGGCATCGGAGAGCTGCCCCTGCCCTCGCCCCGCAGCGCGCAGCCTTCCTCTCTCCACGGTTCCCAAGATGTCGGGCAGCCCAGGTCCCCTCCCCATGCGGTTGGCTCCTTTCTGGAGTCTGATCCTTTTTTTCTGCTGAAGTCACAAAGCCCAGCGTGGAGTGTCATTGTGTGTGATAGTGAGAGGGAATGGATCTGGCTTCTTGGAAAATGGCTTCTTTTGCTAAAAACACAACTTCAGATCTGATACCGAAAGAATCCGCTGGCACTGGTCCCTGTCAAACAATTCCGAGATACGCCGGGACCATCCTCCAGGACTGGCAGTGGGCCTCCGAGCTGAGCCTTTCTCCCAATTCCCAACAGGCTCAGGGGCAGGCCCCCCAACCCTCCACCTCACAGCCCCACTCCTCTCTGCAAGGGGAGGGGGAGCAGAGAGAAGGCTCTGCATTGGGAAGCAAAGCTGTCTTTCTACTGCCCTCCCCGGCAGAAACACCCCCCTACACACACATCCACTGCCCACCCTTCCCGAGCTGAACAGAGCTGCTGGAAGGCCAAGGCTGCCTTCTTCACTCCCAATCCCCTCCCTTCCCTCCTCCAGAGTCAAGGTTTCATCAGAAGTTTCAAGGGCATGACTGGTGGGGGAGGGGGCCACAGCCATCATGGCTGCCGCCAAGTCCTTTTCTCTCCCCCACAGTGTGCTTTATAAGCCAACACGTAGTTTACTCTTCTCCTAAACACTCCACTAAGGTGCAGGGCCTGGAGTTGCCATAGAAACACCTTTGAACTCCTCCTCACCCAGAAGACCGTGCCAATCCCCAGGGCTTTGGGGGAGAAAGGCAAAAACAGACACCTGTGGACGAGGAGAAAGGAGAGGGAAGACCATGGTGGGGGGTTCCTCCGAGAGGGCCGAGCCGAGCATGCCGTGCCCTTCACCCAGCAACGTGGCACCAGGCCACAAAGAGAAAGAAAAGAGCCAGGAAGGTTCTGGAAGAGAAAGCTGGTGGGCTGGCTTGTGCCCCTTTAATGAGCTACAGCGTTGATAGGTGGGTTCATAGGGGCCAAGGGGAATGGGGAGCGACTATGCATTTCCTTCAGGGAAAGAACGGGCAGTCTTCTACCCAGACTGGAAACTGGAAAGGCTGTGACTAGGAAAACTGGGAGCCCCCTGCTGGATGCCAGCAGGGTGTGTAAGGCAGCAGAGGTCAACGAGCAAGCAGCCCACATCCACACCTCCCATTTTTAAAAGCATTATCTCATCGCTGCCACCAGTGCAGTGCACCAAACCGAGGCAGGACAGGTTTGGATCGGGGCCAGCGTATCGAAGATTTTTTTTGTTTCTTTCCTAGTTTTGCTATCACAATGTTCTGGTCTTTGGGTACTTCCTGGCAACTTAGCTTTTCTCTGGGCAGTTTATTGGGGTAGTGGTGGTGGGGGGGGGGAGGGGTATTTCTCGAATAAATCCAGAGAAATCACAAGAAACTTTCTGCATCAGCCCAGACCCACAGCAGGAACCCTAAGCAGTAAACAGAGTCAGGCAGTGCCCCCATTTGGACATGGGGTTTCCTTGCTTCTGCCTCCACTGTTCCCTGGACGACTTGCAGGGTGGGAAGCCAAAAGCCAAGGGTGGGAGCAGGGAGGAGGCATGAGGTCTGCCTCTCCCCACATAGCAGAGAGTCCAAGGGATCACACCAGAGCCACCGTCGAGCAAAAGAGGACACTCTGGCTCCACCTGTCCAACTCCTGGCCCCAGGTGCGCTCCTCACTGAGCAAGACCGGAACCCACCAGCACCAGCAGCTCCCAGCCCTACTCAGGGAGGAATGCACCTACACGGTGAGAAGAGCCCGGCCAAGTGGAATTTGGGTGGGGTCAGCTAGTCAGAGGAAAAGGGAGACCTCCCAGGCCTCGGGCACTCGGAAGAATCCTTCTAGGCAATCCACAAACCCAGGGCCAGCCAGGTTTCCCCTGGAGAGGAAAGGGTGACCTCTACCAAGGGTGACCCCAGGCCACACAAACACCCAGGTTTGCTAACTGGACTGACCTGGTCACCACAGCTGCCACCCTCACTTCTTCTGGATCAGGCCAGGCCCACCAGCAGCACCCCTCCCAGCCTCAGCTGCCTCCCCTGCCAGGCTCCTGCCTCCTCCCCTCCTCTCCTGCAACACACTTGTGGAGGCCCTCACCCAGGACTCAGTGGAAAATTTCCTTCCCCTTTATGACTGCACTTAAAACACACATACTCCATTCTTCACCTCTGAATCGACTCAGCAGAGCAGCTAGACTGTGTCCCACCCCAACCCCAGCCTGCACACACATACACACACGCACGCACGCACACACACACACGCACACACACACACAGCAGGGGCCACTGGACGTGCATGCTTTATGAGCTGGAAAGGAGAGGAGAGATGTTTTCCAGCTGCCAGTCTACCTCTCGCCATGCAAACAAGTGTCCTGAACGCTCTCAAACGAGCTCTCCCACGACACTCGCAAGGCCCCTGATGACAGCTCGTTCTACTTTGTATTGCGTCTCTCTAACCAAGACACGAGTCCGGTCCAGGCTGTGTGACCTGTGGCATCTTTGTTCTTTTGGTGACAAATCTATTTTCTACTGCTCCTTCTCCCCGTCCTCACACACATTCAAGAAAAAAAAATAGCCTTCCTGTGAATTCTCACAGCTCTGTGATAAGTGATCCCTCACACACGCCACCTCCTGCTTGCTATCAACACTCCCAAATACAGTTTCTTCAGGGGAGGGTCAACCCCACCGCTTTCTTCTCATTTTTCCCCTTAAATCCACCCACATTTGGCAGTCCAAGAAGCTCCATTAGCACTTGCCTGAGAAACTTAAGGCTGGGTTGGGTTTCAATGAAAAGAGTGAACTTCTTGGGCACAGAAGATGATGCAAACTCAGAAAACTTCAAGTTTCTCCTGCAACTTTTGTGCACATGGCTGGCGACTTTTTTTTTTTTTTTTTAACTATTCAACATCCCAGCAGTTTAACTGGCATTCCAAGTTTTAGGAACCCTTTCCCCTTTTCCCCAGCCCTTCCTCCCGCCAGCGTGAAAAGGGAATTTTACCAGGTTGGTAAATTTGGACCAATGGGAACCACATACCCTAAAAGGAGAGCAAAGGCTCCAAAGGGTTCATTCAGCCACTGTGGGATTTCTCCGCAGGGCATTTCCCCCTCGGCTATATCAGAGCCCCCGCCCCAAGCCCAGGCAGGTAAAGAAGAGCGGGGTTCGCCACCTGAGCAACAAGCAGCGTCCCAGTCCGGGCTGCAGCGCGCGACCGGGCACTGCGGGGGCTCCCGCGGGGACACCCGGAGGTGCGCTTACCTATGTCAGAGTTGCAGAAGGCGTCCTGGGGGTGGCTGGGCGAGCATGTGCACGCCTCGGCGCCCCAGTACCCCAGGCTGCAGCTGCTCAGGAGCACGACTAGCCCGAGCCAGGGAGTCATTGCCGCTGCTGGGGCTACTGCTCTCCTCTCCAAAGTTGCCGTGCGCGCCGCCGCCGAGGGGGCTACTGCAGCCGGAGCTCGTCCACCCGACTGTACGGGGCAACTCTGGCCTCGGGCGTGCTGCCCTCCGAGAGCCGGAAAGGACGGGATGGGGTGCGGCGAGACTGCCTCGGCGCTGGCGCACGACTCTGCAGGCCGGCGGTCTCTCCGGGTCGAGCTGGAGCCGGAGCCGGGGCAAGAGCTGGAGTACCCGTCTGAGAGCCCGCCGGCTGTCCGCTCTGCGCCGTTCCGAAGAGCCCGAGAATTATAGCGCGGTACCCTGACACCCCCTCGCGGGGCCCCGCCCCTCCGACCAATCGCGAAGCCGCATTACCTCATCGGCCCTCCAAAAAGGGGGCGGGGTTGGGGGCGAGGGGCGACAGGGCGGGGCCACCCGGGACCGTTCGGATCCTTATAGGGAATAATGCGGCTAAGGGCACGTGAGTAAATTGGACGCGCCTCCCACCCGCGCTGGCGGACTAGCCCTCGGAGCAGCGCCTGCGGGCCCCCTGTCTCCCCTACCTTTGCCACACGTTCACCCTGCCCTCTAGACCCCTCTGACCCAAACCAGAATGAACTATTACCCACTCCAGCACCAGCCCCTCCCGGGGTCAGAGGTGGTGCTGCACCTAGAGACCTTGACTGCATCTGGATAAAAGACTAGGAGAAAAACTACCTTTACGTCTCTGGAAAGAGCAGAGTCAGGGGGGAAAGAAACCAGATAAAAGACCTACCACCCCGTCCACACACACCCCACCCCGCGCCACCGCCACCCCTGACTTTCCTGGGTGTGTGGAAGCCATCTGCCTTGTGGAGTTAGTTATAATAGAAGGTCAGTTCTGCAGAGTAAATTGTGAAGTCATTCAAAAACCACTGTTCTGGATGTGGGGGTCAGCGAAACAAAGTTACTGCTCCCATGGGAATACATAGGGTAATTATCTGTGGTGAGAGTGTTCTGAAGAAAACAACACAGAGTAATGGGTTACGAATGACTTTTTGTGGGGTAGGAAGAGAAAATTCTCTCGGGGAGGTGACATCCAAGCTGAGACGTGAACAAGAAGAAGGCTCAGCTATGTGAGAATGTGGGAGGAGAGGGCACACCGTTCAGGGAGGACAGCAAGTACAAAGGCCCTGAGCTTATTTGAAAAGCAGTAAGTAGAAAGGGCAGGAGGAAATGGTAACCCCACCCCGGGGGCAAATAGGTCTCCACCCTTGAGCAAGGAATTTGAGGCTGAACTGACCTGAAACCGGAATAAAACCAGATCCTGGAGGACTATCCAGGATCTTAAACTATGAACTGTAATGAATAATTGCTAATATCTGATACTACGACTCTCATTATTAAGTAATAGTCTTGATTCTGCCTTTTCTATTTTGTATGCCCCACCTCGTGATACCTCACACTCACACAGACAGGGAAAACACAAAGCTTTAACCACACTTTCCAGAGGAGGAAACTGGCACAGAAAAGTGACACGGCTTGGCTGGCCGGAAGGAACTCCATTCACTCGTTTCCACCTTAAGAGGGAGGTCTGTTTCCCTGGACCGTAGCAGCAGTTAGCTGTGGCTGTGCCTCTCTGCCTTCCTCTGCCAACTCATCCCATTTAGAAATACTAAAAGTTTAAAAGAAAATATGAACTGAAAAATGCTACTCAGAAATGCAAGTGGAGCCTCTTTCTCAGAAATGCCTTTCTTTACCCCTCAGACAAGTGACACTGCGATGACAGAGCAGAACATTTCATTGGAAATGGTATTTCCAAGAACATTTTTAAAATTCCTTTCATCCCTTAAAATCCTTAGCTATAAGGAAAGGGGTCTAGTTTTCACATTTTTCTGCCTTGTTCCCTTCCAGCTTCTGAGACCCTCCCCACCTCAACTCTAACTATTCCCTGTGACCCACACACTTCTTTCCTCTCTGCATGTTTTATTCTAGCCCTTTGCTCCTTGTTTCATGGGGTATGGTTGTATTATTTCCCCAACCACACTGGAAACACTTTGAAGCCTGAGTTTTTGGCCACACCACTTTTTAGTCTTCAGAGCACAAAACAGGGTCCCAGGAGACTTGGGTGTAGGTGTGGCCAGCAGTCCATTGAGTCTCAAGAAGCGAACACTCAGGAACCTCCCCCCCACACCAGGCATCGAGGTTGACTGAGGGCATACTTGGTGGGATTTGAGAATTTCACTTACTCCTGCACTGTGCCAGTCATGTGGAAGGTTTTATAAGCCTTTCTAGACCAAATCCATTTTGGATAAGCATCTTATGTGATAGGATAGAGCCCCTCTCTTCTCTTTTTTCTTTTCACATTACCTTTTTGTCCAAAATGCCAATGTGTTCTCTAAAGGGAGGTTTGCCAGAATGTGAGTATGAGGCAGATAACTTTTGCTGAACTGTAAGCAGCAGCTTCCGTATAGGAAGCATCAGAAGCATTCAATTATGGCAGCTCCTTAATTATGTAAGCAAAAGAGTAATCTGATTATTTGTCCAGCTGAAAGGTAATGAAATTGTCTCTTGGCTTAGTTCCTCTCGCTCCCTGTCCTAAACTAGTCCACACGGCATCCGTGGAGTTTATCTTCCCTTTCAGCCTGGAAGTTCCCCCTAGTGTCTAACCTGAGGGGACCCCCTCTGCCCACCCATTTGAGGTCAACTCAGCCCTCATCTTAAGGAAAAGTACAGCAATCTCCATGAGTCTTTGTCGGGGGGAGCCCTTCTGCCAGCATTAGCCCCTGCAGGAAGCAGACCTCACAGCCACCCACCCAGGTGGCATAGCGTCCATGGACCTAATAGGGAAGAATTGCTCTGTCAGGGCCACTTTACAAGGTAGATGGGGTGAGCGGGGACTAACAGCGAAGGTGAAGATGCTGGCTCTCCAGAGTCTTTTCTCGACTGCTAAGAACAATGACAGATGTATAAACCTTGGAAGAATGGAAGAAGTTTCAAAATGTATCTGACCTGCCTTCAAAACCTACCAGGCGGACCTGGTGTTCCTGGAAATACCAGGAACTTTTCCAGGAAAGGTGACCCTGTGACCACCCACCCACTTCATATCAAGTTACAGAAGGCTGGAATCTCTGGGAAACTTCTCATAGGCATTTACAGGTCCCATCCTCTTCCCATCAGTGGGAAAGATAAGGTTCAGACAGGTGAAGGAAGTTTCCCAACGTCTTGTGGTCAGCTAGCGGCAGAGCCAAGATTGTGCGGCAGCGCGAGACCTGGCTGTTTGTGCTGTAGTCATGGAAACCCCAGCCCCTCCCAGTCCTGGGTCTGCATTTCAGATCTATAGATGAGTTCACTTCAGAGTCTTTGTAGTGACCGATGTGAAGAATTCTGCCTACACTGACTAACCGAATATTTGTGTGTGATGATAATCATTACCTCTGCCCCACCCGACAAGGTGAGCGGATTAGAATGAATACAGCTCTGGACTCCTCAGAGGTTTTTTTCTCTTGTGTGTTTATGTTTTTCCTTTCCAAGTTATTATTTAACGCCTTTTGGAGGTGTTCCAAACATATTTCTGCAGAGACACATGAAAACTTTCAAGGGGACAAAAGATGCTTGGGTTAAAAAAAAAAGTCTCAGGTTTGCTCCAAAACTTGCTGCAGAAGAACAGATGTGTGCAGGTGGATAAGTCACCTCACCTGTCCAGACCTCGATTTCCATTCTTATTGGCTGAAAGATGTAGCTCAGTGGTCTTTCAGATCCCCCTTGGCTGGAAAAGTCTAAGATTTCATGGAAAATCCTCAAGAACTAGGTGAGTGTTACTGAAAGGAAGACAGACCTTGCCATTTAAACAGGTTTGAGGCAAATCAAATGTGTCCATGACTGATGGGCATCAATCCATCTCTCAGTCACTGTTGAGTTCCTACTGTGGCCCCTTCTCCAGGACTGAGCCTGAAAACATGAAGGCGGAGGTGGGACTGAGCTCTTGTTTCCGATATAACCCCATTGTAATTACTTGTTTTTCAGTCCGTTTGCCTTGGATCATAAGCACTAAGAGATGAGAAAGTATGTTTTTTACTGTGTCCATATGTTATTCCCAAATTCATTGAACTCCTGTACTGTGTTCAGATTGCAGCTTACACGTCACCGTCTCTGGGAAGCCCCTTTTAATGTCCCTCCCCAGTCTCCATCCCCACAGCACCCTGTGCTTCCTTCTTTCACACCACTTACCTGACGGCAATGTGATTGTTGACCTGTCTGCTTCTCTCCCTGAACTGTAAGCCCTTTGAGGACAGGGATCAAGTGCTGGTAACAAAGAAGGCAGTAAGAAGTGGTCAGATGAGTGGAATTGACTGGCCCCACCGGCCCCTTCCCAGTATTCAGGTGGGCTGGTGGAACTCGCTGGCTCCTATCCCTCTGGCCAGTGCTAGGGGGCACTGTAAGCCAGAGATCACCCATTCCCCCAGCCTGCTGTCTCAGCCAGTCTCACTGCAAGGGCTGGAGCCGTGCAGTTCCACACTAGTCGGTGGAGTGCGGGTGCCTTTGAGTGGGTGAAGCTAACCCCTCCCGTCTGCAATAGCCACAAGCTCTCAGTCAGCATCCCGTCTGAGCCCGCAGCTGCCCACCTTCTCCACCCTCAGGCTAGCCACACGCCAACCCGAGGGGGAGACCGCTCTTGGGAAGAGAGAATACTTGTGAATCATGGATTTGGGGGGATACAGGGTCTGGGAACACAGCGGGGGATGCCACGGTCCCACTCTCCCTGGGCTGGCCTCTGGAAATTAAACCTGGAGACGGTGGTGACAAGACGTGTATTGTTTCTGTTGCCTCACAGAAGAACACCTCTTTTCTCTCCTGCTTTTTCCTCTCCGGACCCTAGCCACAATGCCTTCCCCCCAATCCCACAGTCCATCTGAAAGTCATTACGTTCAAAATTGCCTTTCCCAAGCAACAGACAGCCCTCGTTCACCCATCGCCATGAACCCTGGCCGGACCTTCCGTGGGGTTGCTGCCCAGCTTTGGGGCATTAGGAACCTAAGATAGTAGGTACTTCAGGTTCTGTGTCTGGCACCAGCAGGGAGTAAACACCTTTCCGCGCTCCCATCTGGAGCCAATTTTGTGGCAGTAAAATTGCAGAGCATCTTTTGCCCCTGTCCCCCCCCAGCCTGGGAGTGAAGACCCCTCAGTAAGAGTCTCTGGCTGCTTCACCTGAGCCCTTGGTTTTCACATTCCCACCCCAGCTATTCCCAGAGATTTGAAGGCAGAAAACACACATGCACTGGGCAGACATGTGCCCTGTGTTTTCTGGGGCAGTGGGAGATGCGAAACAGAGTTACTATTCCAGCTCTTGCTTTAAAAAAAAATTCTTTAATGCCTGTGTGTTCAGTCAATCATTTCTGCAAAGGCTAATATGAAGTGGAGGGAGAACTTCTTATATCTTAATGTCTTCCTCATGCCCGTGAAGTTCATGTGTTTCTCCTTTAAAAATGAGCAGCTCCTTTGTGGTTTCTGTAAAGGTTGCATGCTGTTTCGAACAGTAGATGCACGTGAGCATGTCTCTGCCGGGAGCCCTCACGGCTCAGGAAGGGAGTGGGATGGAGCGATGGTCGGTCTCCTTTCAGACTGGGCTGGAGATCCTCTTTCTGCCAAGCACTTGAACTCTTTTCTGTGGAGCCTGCTGGAGCTGAGATTGACTTGTCCTGGACTACAGGGAGGGTCCAAAGAGCCCTTGGTGCCACTGATCACATCCTTCCTTGAACTTGGCAGCAAAGACCACCCACTCTGGGTTTTTACTTTCTACCTCTCCGACTGTACCTTCTTGGTCTTCTTGGCACACTCTTCAGGCTCTTCCTGTCAGGAAAGTGTAGAATTTTCTGTCCTCGGCTCCCTTCCCTCCCCTTCTAGCCTGCACCCTCTCCTTGGCTAACACCAGGCTCTCTCTGTTCTGTCCCCACTGTGCCACATGCGCTGGAGCCGGCACTACAGGCAGCAGTGTCCTGCTGAGCTTGCATCTGTATCCAGCTTCCCCCTGGACAATTGCACCCGGTGGCCCCGTGGCTGCCTCAGGCCCCAAAGGCTCCAAACTCATTGTCTTTTCCCCTGCCTCCCCCACAGTGCTACCTGTCCCCATCAGCGGCACCATCGTTCTCCAAGTCCCGTCGATTATCCCTGCACCCATCTTCCAACCATCTCCTTTGCCCCATTCTCACCATTTCTGGCTTGGGTCAGGCCCCCAAAGATCCTCTCCCGACCATTTCAGGAGTCACACAATTGGTCGCTCTGCCTAGAGTCCTTCTCCACCAAATCCAACTTTTGCACTGCTGCTCCCGGAAAGTTTTTCGGCGATAAATCAGAAACCATGCTGTCCTTTGCTTCCACTGATTCATTTGTTCTCCACGGCTTGCTGAACAAAGTCTCACAATGCAAAGAAAGGCATGCAAGGCCCTCTGTGATCTGGCTCTTCCCAGGGCCCCACAGAGGGGAACCGTTCACAGAGAACACAATGTGATGGCTGCCCCCGAAGTTGTGCAACAGCAAGCCTGTCCTTGCTTATCTCTCCCAACCTATGTCCTAGTTCCCGTCTCCCACCCCTTTATGTTCCAGCCGTCAGTTTCCTGCCTCCGAGGCTTTGTTCGCGCTGTGCTCTTTGCCTGGAATCCACTTGCCAACAGTATATCCCCCACGTCCTTCCATCTCATCTGTCAGGATTCTTTTATCTTTCAGGATTCAGCTAGAGTCATCTCTCTTCCCTGTAACACTTGTTGACCTTGGGATGACAAGCTGGAAAGGATTTTTAAGACAAGAAAAAGGAAGGGGAACTCGCATTAGTTGAGGACCAGCGCTGTACAGGTCACTTTCAACACAGTATTTCCTCCCGTGCTCACAACCCTACATGATAGGTACTATATATACCCATTTTACAGTCAAGAAAAGTGAGGCAAAAACGCGAACTCAAAAAGATATATGCATCCCCATGTTCATTGCAGCATTGTTTACATTAGCTGAGATAAGGAAACAGCCTAAGTCTCCCTCAATGGATGAATAAAAGAAATTGCGGTATATGAAGTATTATTCAGACATAAAAAAGAATGACACCTTGCTATTTTTTCAACAACATGGTTGGACCTCAAGAGTATTATGCTAAGTGAGATAAGGGAGACAGAGACAAATGCCGTAAGTTCTCACTTACATGTGGAAGCTTAAAAAATGAAATACAACCAAGCTCATAGATGCAGAGAACAGATTAGTGGTTGCCAGGAGTTTGGGGTTGGGGGGCAAAAGGTGTCAAAACATAAAAAGAGAGAAAGAGAGAAAATAAAACTGAAGCTCAAAGATACTAAATTTCATGCCCAGTTTCTTTCAAGCAAAGACATGGCAGAGCTGTGGTTGGGACTCAGAGGTCTCTTTCCAAAACAGCACTCTCTCTCTGGAGACTACAAACTCACTATCCACTTAGGTTCTTTGGGGTACCCAAAGTGCTGGTGATTTTCCTCTTTGTCTTTTGGGGTCCCACAGAGTGCTGAGAGCTCTCGATCATTGTATGATGCAGCCAAGCAGGGGGAGACACAGGGAGCTGGATCGTCAGGCAGGTGGGATGCATCCCCCGTTCCGTGTCTGGTCTGCAGTGGAGAAAGGCAGGGGAGATTACAAGGCAGGCAGTCTCTGGAGGTGTGGATATGCCCTTCCTCCCTCAGAATTTGGGTGGATGCCACAAGAAAATTACATTTGTATTACAAAGAAGGGTCCCAGAAACCGGAGGCAGGCTGATAGAATACTGATCAGTACATTTTAACAGCTATTGTCTATGGCTTCATTTCCTCCTGAAATGTCAAGACTGAGACTGAGGTAATATACCAGGTTTTTGTCCCAGTCCTGCCACACACAATAGCTGGGTGACCTTGATTGAGTAAATCAATGAACCCCCTTTCTTCGGATGTAAAACAAGGGCGTTGGATTTTATGATTTTTCAAAGCTTCCCGGTGGAATATTCTGCAAGGCAGACTGCCCAAGGGTGGGGACCAAGGCCTGTGATGTCAGTAAATCTGGGATTTGACCCTTCTTCACTTTTTTCCTATGACCTTCAACAAGTTTCTTAACCTCTCGGAGCCTCAGAAGTCTAATGGTAAAATAGAGGAGAGATTCATGTGTTACAGGATCTTCATGAGGGTCAAACAAGGCATGGTGAATGAAGCCCTTGACCCAGGGCCGGGCACTTAGCGAATTCCCACTGAGAGCCTGTGTGCACCAGGTGTGGCCCTTACAGGTGTAGAGATGGACGAGACCAGCCCCTGCCCTCAGGTGGTGTCATGATTCGTGTTTATAGAGAAGTGTATTCCGTATCGCCTAGGACCATGTAAGTAATACCCAAAGAAGGGATGGGGAGAAGGAGGAGGGAAAGAAGACCAAAACTTGGTAGAAATAGCTCATTCTTACAGAGTGCCTGCTGGATCCTGGACATTTTTCTGAGTGGTTTGCATATATTCATCAAGACTGATCCTTAGAGCAAACACTGTTAGATAGCCGGGATTATCCCCACCATGCCTTTATTCTTCAGGTCCAGAAACAAAGGTAAAGCGAGATTATGTAATTTGCCCCAGAGTACACGGCCAGGATGCTGCCGTGCTGGGACTGGAAGCCCGAGCAGTGTAACCACCCGGCCAGCCTGCCTCCTCATGGAGAAAGTGAATACATACATTCGAGGGGCAGGTGCTCAGTGTCTGTCACCAGGTGGGGCTTCCTTCCCAGAATGCCTCGCACCCACCAGTCAAGGCATGTGACAACCTGAACCAGATACGGCCCCTTTCAGAAGAGACACTTAGCGGGGCAGTGAGTACATCAGCAGGCCTCCTGGAGAACGATGCTCAATGGAGTCAGTGTGATTTCCGGCCCTTGGGATGAGCACAAAAGCTAGAATCAGAGCACTTGTCCAAGTCCCATCTCTTCTATCCAAGTCTCTCTCTACGTTTACTCTCAAACTGAGGACAAACATCTAATCACAGAGGCAGTTTCAAGGATTAAATAGTAGCTTACATTGACTGAGCCAGGCCCAGTCCCATGTACTTTACATGTATAAATTTATTTAATTCTCACAACTCTGTGATATAAGGGCTGTATTACCATGTCCAGTTCTTAGAAAAGAAAGCTGAGGCACAGAGAGGGTCAGTAATTTGGCCAAGATCACACAGTTAAGAAGTGGTGGAACCAGAATTTGGAGTTCAGCGTCCAGTTCTGTGCTCCTTAACACCTCTCTGCATTCCGGGGATTGGTTGAAAATATTTTGCAGACACTAAATGACACTGTTATCCTGTTCTCTCATACCTACATCTTAAATCTTTGTGCACTGTCCTGTTGGCCTGGAGTGCCTTTCCTCCTCACAACTGGCTACCTCATTTGTCTAGAGGAGTGAAGAGGAAGGCCCTGGAACCCCCGGTGGTATGCCAGAGCCAGCTCAAGGTGGCTTGTGAGAGCCAATGGATACGTTTCCAGAAAATCTGCTAGTCAGTTGCTAAGGACAGCCATTATTAAAGCTTTAGTTATATAAACTTATTATAATTAATTAAATTATATTTAAAACAAAGGTAATAGATGCTTAAAACTCATCACTTCCTAATTACTTTATTACATTATACTCTTATCTGTGCTCTTGTGGTCACTTCCAGCCATTGTAACTATGTGGTGAAAATACTGTATAATGGTGTGCTAGCAAGTCTTCGCTCAGTGACATCACATCGGAACTTAAAATTGTCCGTGATCAGAGCACTCACTTTACAGCCATCGGTAGATGCTACAAACCAGGACAGTTTGTCCTGGAGAGCTAGTTAAATATTTACCAGTTCACCATTTCCTAGCTGTGTGATCTTGGACGAGGAACTTTTCTGTGTCTTGGTGTTCTCGTCTGTAAAATAGGAACAGCATGGATTCGTGCCACCCTCACCGAGTTGTGAGAAATGAACGTGATGACGCAGAAAGCCTGGCACAGAGTAGCCACCGATGAATGGCCACTGTCAATGTTATTATGAAGACAATATTATTATTCGGCATCACCTACAAGGAGCCTTTCCTTCCATCCAAGCAGGGTGCCACCCACCAGAGATTGCCTCCTCCTTGATATCATTCCACTGCTGGGATTGCCAGTTTCCACGTCATTTTTCCTCTTTGGAGGAAAGTGAACTAATTGACAAAATCTAACTGAGTTTTCTCTTCTGAGCACTTACCACAATGCCTGACACACAGCAGGTCCTCAACAAACTGTTAGGTTAGTTTAGACTGTTAGTGAAGAAAGAGTTCTGATGCTACTTGGGAAACCAGCACTCGGAAACCAGAGGCCTCTGTAATCACATTACAAACTTAAGAAATTCTTCTCCACATCTAAGCGTTACTGGAATATTGTGTTTGAGGTTCGTGCATTGGGAGTACCTTATAATGAGGTCATTTTGGAATTTCGGGAACTAAAATCCCCCCGACTTGGTGCCCAGATAGACCCACCACACACTGAGATCCGTCTTATAAAAAGTTCCCGGTGTGTATAACATGGAGCCCCTGTGCTAGTTCTAGCACGTCAAGTAGGAATACGGCCAGCAATTTGCAAACCGCTTGAGGGTATTTGAAACTGCTTCTGCCTCAAGTATGTAGAGAAAAAAAGATCTTGAAGTCACATCAACAAACTCTGAAAGAGATTGCACATACCTGGCCTGGGAGCCAGTGATTGAAGGCTGATTGTGGAGAAAAAGGAGGGAGAGGCTGAAGGCGTGTTGAAAAATCATTTTTGGGGTCTGTTGTTCCTTTGTAGGAGCTGATTGCTGACTTATGCAACACCCAGTAATTAAAATGGCTGGAATGCTTTGCATTTTTACAGTAAAGTGAAGGCGGCTAGGAGGCCCAGAGCTGGGGTGGGCTGGAGAGGTGCCCAGTGATCCTACCCTGACTGCCCCTTGGCCTGGCAGAGGTGGCTGGCATTTGCCTTGGGGTGTAGTTTGGGGGGTAGGGAGGGAAGAGGGAGGAAGTCACAGCTGTCAGGAGTGACATGCACTGCTATCCCCCTCCCCTGGTCAGGTGCATGGAGGTGTTCCACACAGGTGCAAGCTCTGCATGGACCACCCACCTTCTGGAAGTCTGCTCTGATTCATGGTGATGCCTAGGAATGATAAACAACGATAAAGCTCTCTTTTACCAAATACCTACTGTGTGCCAGGTCCTGCACTAATAATGTGACATATAGTATCCAATTTCAAGAAAAATAATCAGATCATATGACTCTCATGCTCAAAACTCTCTGTGGATTCCTAGTGCATTTAAAATAAATCCTAACTGCTTCTGTCCCCATACCCTGCATGATGTTGTCCCCACTGTAACTGCCCTTGTGACCTCCCCTCTCCCTGGAGCTCCCCGTGTTCCCATCATACTGCTGGCCTCCGGTTCTTTCTGTCTCTGAGTCAAGTTCAGTCCCTGCTCCAGGGCTGCCCGCCTCCTCCCCATCCTTCCCCAGGTCCTGCCATGGCCAGTCCCTTCTCACGATTCAGCCCCAGCTCGGACCTCACCTTCTCAGCCACAGCTGCCCTGGGTGAGCAGCACAGCCGTCTCTGGTCACTCATGCCTCTCACCGTCACATTTTTTCAGCTTTCGCTTCTCTTAGTATTTATCACTATCTGAAAAAATCTTTTTTGTTTTGTTTATTTCTGATTTTCATCGAATGGAAGCTCCTTGAGGCCAGGGCCCTGGTCTGTCTTGTTAACTGTTGTATCTGCAGTACCTAGGTCAGTGTTTAATAAATATTTGTCAAGATAATGAATCTCCATAACAATCCAACAAGCTAGACATCATTGCCATCATCCTCCAGATGAGTAAACTAACAGCTCAGGGAGGTTACGTCATCTGCCCAAGGTCATCCCATAAGAAGTGATGTCACCAAGGTCTGCCTGACCCTAAACCTGTGTTTTGGAATGGGTATACGCACCCTTCTCCATGAATGGCTGCACTAGAAAACTGTGGGAAGATAGTATCTGTATTTCAAGGGAAGGTACACGAACACAAGGCTATACGAGCCCTTTAGTAGTATGATGATGGCGGTACCATGAAATAAGAATGTAAGCACTTGATGGAAACTAACAACACTGGTGTTCTAGTCCACGTTCAGCTCTCTGTGTGAACTTGGACTAGATGGTTACTGTTTCTGGGTGGGTTGTATGCATGTGTGTGTGTTTTCTTTTGGAATGTGCAAAGAGTGTCTGCTTTCACTTCCCTGGGGGACAACTACATGACGGTGTCCCTTTACTGTCCCGAGATGGGGAGGCTGGTATATTGCATGGATCACTAGAATGGAAACCACACCTGAGGAAAATGGTGTTCTCCTGGACGGTGTGTGTGCCTGCCTGTGGGTAACTTCAGGAATAGGCAGCTGGATTTAAAAGCAAGCTTTTGAAGGCTGTGGGGTGCTCAAGGATGGGCAGACTGCCCTACCAGTGTCCGTGTGTCACCTCCCTGGTAAACACTGCCTGCTCGGCCTGGCCTTCTGGCCCCAGAGCTGACCCCAGCACACCCACCTCTCCAGGCATCCTCCTAGCCACGCAGGATCTGCGTCCTTCCTCGCCAGGATGTGAGCTGTATCCTCTTCCCACCGGCAGCTTTTTAAAACGTGTTTTCTTTTGATGTAATTCCACCTTACAGAAAAGTTACAAGACTAGTTCAGAGAATTACCAGATACTTTTCATCCAGATTCCCCAAATGTTAACATATTACTGCATTTACTTTATTTTCCGCCTTCACTTCCCCTCTCTCACTGTCTGTCTCTCTGTCTCTCTGTCTCTCTCTCTCTCTCTCTCTCTCTCTCTCACACACACACACACACACACACACACACACACACACCCCTGTTTAAGAGTAAGCTGAAGACATGATGCTTCTTCAGCCCTAGATATGTCCATGTATGTTTCCTAATCGCAAGGCTACCACCAGCTTTTCACAGTGTGGGGCAGCTCAGCCCATGGGAGTTGCATTCAAACCCAACTCTGCCTCTTACTGTGTGCTTTTATGCAGAAGACTTCACTCCTCTGGACCTCAGCGTCTGCATCCACAAACTGAGGGCACCTACCTCCTAAGGCCGATATGAGCATTAAATGAGACATGCCCTGGCAAGAGCTTGCCGTATTCTTGGGGCACCAAAAGTGCATGATAAGTAATTGGGAGTGTGTTTTGCTAGAAGGCTGTATGTTTTTTTCTCCTTGGAAGTGGTCTGAATTCCTAGGATTTCTTCTTCTCCTTCTCCTTCTTAAGGTCAATTCTCCTAAGAAAAAAGAGAGATTCTGTCTTTTGTTCACCGTGTGTATTGAGCACCCGCCTCGGTCTGACCCTGTTCTGGGTACTGAGCTGTGGCTGCAAAGAGGACAGACGCAGTCCCCGCCCTCACGTTTGCGTCGTGGAGACAGACAGGGCAGGTGGAGCAGAGACAAGTCGCCTCCATGGGTTGTAAATGCAATTAGAAACAGACAACCGAGTGACCTGGGGGCCAGGGGTGGGGGCATTCTGCTAGATCCTTTTAATCTGAGCAAATGCCTTCTGGGAAAATGTCAAACACCATTTGGTTTTTCAGTGAATGTTTTTATTCATGCAACGCACCCCCCTGGTGGGATGGGTGAGAGTTTGAGTCCTCCCATGAGACCCTAATAATAGGAGCACACACTTTTCTACCAACTTTGCAGCTATCATCCCATCAGCCTAACTCCCTGTGAGGTAGGTACTGTTAGACTCATTTGCTAGATTAGGAGACTGAGGTTCAGAGAAACAAGTTCATTTGCCTCCCTGGAACCACAATGTTGACCCCTTCCTGCTCACAAGGAAGAAAACGGCACGTTCTAATTCGAGGACAGAGCACTGTGTCGGAGGGCACAGCTCTCACCTGGCTCTGCTGTCTGTGAGCCGTGGAGTCTCGTGTAGCCCTCCAGGGCACAGAGCCGTACTGGGCGGTCCCTCATGCCCTCCCCCACCCCCACTGTAACAGGTGAGCCCACCTGGTCTTCTTCTTCCTCTGCCTCGTCTTTGAAAAGTGACACAAAGAGGGAAGAGAAGTAGGAGGAAGAGAGAGGAGTCTGAGCCAGAGAGTGTGTCTGTCTCGGAGAGTGTGCGGGCGCAAAGGGGACAGGTGACTCCTCTGCCTCACCGCAACGCAGTACAGGCTCAGGCCCTGCTCTCGTGTGAGCAACTGCACTTGTTCTCTTACGCCGCTTAGGGAAGCGGTGACGTTATTTACGGCCGCCTCTCCTGCAGTGTGCAGCGATGCCTGCTTAGAACCCCATTCCATTCCAGGACTCCTGTTGGAGCAGGCCGCTGAGATGCCGGAGCATTTCCAAAGCGGGGCGGATGGGGGTAGAGTTACCAGTGTGGCTAGTCGACTGTATTAGTTATCTATTGCTATGTGGCAGTATTCCACACACCTAATGGCTTAAAACAGCACACGTTATCATTTCATGGTTTCTGTGGGCCAGGAGTCCAGGCACAGCTTAGCTGGGTCCTCTGCAAGGCCACAGATCTAGTGTTGGCCAGGGCGGCAGTTTTATCTGGGAGCTGAGGAAGAATTTATTTCCTTGGTCATAGGATTATTGGCAGCATTCAGTGTTCCGTGGACTCCCTTCCTCACTGGCTATGGGCTGGAGTTCACTGTCGGTTCCCTGCCACAGAACTGTCATCGTAGGCAAATCAGTCTACGGCAACTTGCTTCTTCAGAGCCTGCAGGGAAGAGGGCTTCCTCCCAAGACGAGCACTGCAGTCTCATGTAATGTGAGCGTGTGCACGTCATCACATAGACCCTGTCACCTGTGCTGCCTTCTGTTGGTCAAAAGCATGTCATAGGTCCTGCCTGCACTCAGGAGGAGAACTGTGAACACCAAGAGGAGGGGACTGTGAGGACCACACTGGCCACCCTCCAATCAGACTGATCAGGACGTTGAAAACCCTGGAAACCAGGAAGGATGGAGAACAGTTGAAAGCACTTGAAATGGGAAAGAGGACCATGATAATAATGATAATATGCACTCATATTGCTTTAACTGACAACTTTTCACATATGAGCTCACTTAATCTTCACACAGCACTGTTAGGTAGATACTATCATCAACTGCATTTTACAGATAAGGAAGCCAGGACACAGATAGTTCAAGTAACGTGCCCAGTTGACACAGCTGGTGAGTAATATTGCTGAGGGTGGAACTCAGGCAGTCTGTCTCTTGAGTTCACATCTAGCTAGGACTGTCCAGTCATTAGAAGATGAGGTTGAGTTTCCCCCAAAAGACACTAGGACCAAAGGGTACAAGCTACAAGGTGGTAGATGTGGGGCCTCTCAGAAGCTCTGAGTCCAGATTGCCAGGGCATCACTACCAGGTACTGAGGAGCAGTTGTCTAGGTTAGGCCTGGCAAGTGTGCTCCAGGGCACCACAGTCCCTGCCACTCCCTATTGCCTCTTCAATTGGGACCATAGGTCCATTATTTCTCATACTCCTTTTTTAAGGCCCCAGACTGTCCCCTACACTCCTAAGGCAGGCATTCCCCATAGTCACTGGAGGACGCAAAGGAGGAGCTAAGCCTTAGTGACCATAGGAGAACCTCGGCAACGAGAGGAAGAGAGCCCAAGGACTGAAATAGCAGAGGGTCAGCCTCTGCTGTGAACTGAGGCCAAGCCCCTTGCCTCCCTCAGTCTTTAGCTCCCTTACTTGTGTAATGGCTTTGACAGCTTCTGGTCCCACTGGTCCTCAGCTGGATTCAGTGAGATCCTGGACAATGGCCCAACTCCTAATATCCTCAAGGCCCAGCTCCACAGGCTGAAGGAAGCCAAATTCCTTGTGTTAGAACTGTAAGACCTGAAAACCCATTTGTATTCCTTCTTATTATGGAATTTTCCTTCAGAAATAGTTTTGAAGGAGAACAAAACCCAACCCTTTGAGGAAACAGGAAGGAGAGGACTCGTGGAGGGAAGGCTTCGTTGTGCGGGAAGGAGCTCTTTGCTGACGCTTTTGTTCTGTGTAAAAAGAAATCTATTCTTCAGGAGAATGAAAGGAGGGAGAGAAACATATTGTGCTGTACATCCAATCAGAACTTTAACTCTCTGCTCCAGAATCCCACAGCAGCCCCAGGAGAAAGGAAAATGAACCAGAATATGAGCTGGGAAACCCTTCAGCAGCTCTTGTGCCTGGGCTCTGCCTCAGCTTATCAGTAATAACAGTAAGAAGAAGGAACACACAAGCAAAACAGAGACAGACTCACAGATAGAGAGCAGGATGACAGCTACTGGGGGAGGTGCTCAGGGGGTGGAGGGACTGCGCAAACGAGAAACGGGACTCATGGAGGTGATTGCAGGGGGCAGGGGAGTAAAAAAGGGTTAAATGGTAATGGAAAAAATACAACATAAAAATTAAGAATAAAAATAAGAAAATAAAGTCTTGAGCCATGAAAAAAAAGCAACACTCAGGTAACACTTACTATATGCCAGGCACTGATATATGAGTAAGTACATTATTATTAATTTCGTTAAGCCTCAGGCCAGTCCAGTGGGGCAAAGACGTTATCATATCCTAGTTGATAGGTGGGAAAACTGAAAACCATAGAGGTTCAGTAACTTGCCCAAGGTCACACAGCCCAGTGGCAGAGCCAAGGTTCAAACCTGTATTGTCTTGCTCTAAGATTCTGCCCTTAACCATGACTTAGACCCTCAAGGACTGACTGAGCAGTTACACGGGCAAGGCAGCATGCTAGGCACCACAGCGGTGAGAGGACAGAGAAGGGAGGCATGAGGAAAGCAAGACCCTTAAAAGTTGAATCTTCCAAGCTAGTCCGTTTTCTGGCTATGGGACCTCGAGCAAGACTGAGCAGCTGAGTCTTGCAGGTCTTGGTAGTTCCAGTGCCTTCTACAGTTAAAAAGCAATTGATAGAAGAATGGAGAAAGGGAGAGAGGAGGGAGGGAAAAGAGGAGGGAGTAAGAAAGGAAGGGAAAAAAAGAAATAGAAGCAATAAAACAAATAATTATAATGGCAGCTAGCTCTTACCAAGTGTTTATTATGCCAGGCAGGGCTCAGGACTTTCCCCATGCCATATTGTTGCATCCTCATAATAACGACCCGATGACATGGTTAATATTAGTACCTCCATTTGGAGGACAACCAAACTGAGGAATGGGAAGTTCAGTAGCTTGTCCAAGGTTATACATTGGGTAAACTGGGGAGTTGGGATCCCGACCAGGTGGTGCCATTTAAGTGCCCAGGCTCTTAGTCTGTAACAAAATCTGAATATTTGAGGTAAAGGTGTAATCCCTCCCGTTTGCAGCTTACTTTTGGTAGATTACAAAGCTCTGTGTGGTGCAAAATGCCAAGGCATGGGGAGGTGTGAAGCGGAAACCAGCCCCATGGTGGCCTTGTACGTCTCCGTCTGGCCATCTGTAATTTTACTCCCCAGGATACACTCCTGAGACACCCATCTTACTCACCTCCTCATCGCCCCCAGGGCCAGCTGCAGCCCGTGAAATTCCAGCCCTGTTCAGCAAAGCACAAGCCAGATGCAGTGCCTCACACCTGTGAGCTGGCCGCTGCTTCATTTGTACCCAGAAAGCTAGGCAAAGGGGGACCGAAATCAAGCCAGAAGGCTTCAGGGTGCTCAGTCAGGGCATGCCAGTCCTGCGCTGGACTTGGTCTTGCTGGAGGCAGAATACAGAGGTTCGCTCAGCCTTACCATGAGAGGGAGCTCTTTGTTCCGGCTCCCTCTGCCACGTTTGGCTTTGCTGCCCTGGTTATCCAGTTACAGAATGGAGCGGTATTTGCCCAACCCGAATCCTTGCTGGTACTAAGGATTAAAGGAGTTGATATAGACGACTTCACAGTTGTAAGCTTTAAAGCACATACAGCTGATAATCATATTTTTCCTATTAACACATTTCCTGGGAAGGCAGTAAGTCTTGGGGGGAGGGGAGAAAGCATGGCCTGAGAGTCACACAGACCTGGATTTATGTCCAGCTCTGCCACTAGCCAGCTGTGTGCCCTTGGGGAAGTCATTATACTTCTGTGCCAGGATTTCCTCTCCTGTGAAATGGGAATAATAACACCCCTGCAGAGAGTCGCAGTGAGGATTATATGAGACAGGGCCTGGCTCGTGGCAGAAACGTAATGAGGAATCTCTAGTCATTCCACGTCTTACATTCACAGCCTTCCACAGTTGTCCTCTCGGGGCAGCCTTGGCTGACCTCCAGGACCAGATCAGAACTTGTATATTGGCTCTTGATGGCACACATCACATCTTACATTTCTTTGGATGACTATTTGATTAACATCAGCCTCCCTGACTAGCCGTATGTAGGCGGGGACCCTGTCTGTTTTGGGGCATCAGTGTAACCCCAGTGCCTAACGCAGGCCTGCCATCATATTAGGTGCTCGATAAGTATTTGTGGAGTAAACTCATGAAGGAAATGAGGAGGCAGTACCTCCCAGGACACTGGTGTCTTCCATTGACTTGGAAGGGAGTGTTACCAATACATTTTTGTTATTATTAGTGAAAGCCCTGGAGTTTATGAATTTCAAGAAATAACTAGAACATGTTCAAGATTGTCTTTAAAACAGGGCCATCCCCTTTTGCTTGCTTTACACAAGCTTTCGGGTGGGGCTGCCATTCAAGGCGAACTCCGCTCATTGCTCATTGTAATCCCTTGGGAATGTTCCCTCCGGCAGTGTCTTCTGTCACGTCTTGATCTAAACAGAAGGTTGAAGAATGTGGTCTTCCATCAGAGATCCCCTTTGCCTCTGGTTCTGGTCTAGAAAGTTGGAAATGAGAATGGCCTTGCAGCTCCCTCAGATGCGTCAACGTTGAAAAGTTAATGCTCCTAAGGTCCCAGGGTGACAGCATAGAGCTATCTGCTTCCTGCCATAAAACTTCCTGCCTTGAGATCCTGCTTATCAGTCGGTTTGCGCCCCTGTGTGTCTTGACCAGCCAGGACCCGATAGGAGAAAAGCCTTTTCCTCCTGGGGCGGTGGCCTGCAGCCCTGGACCGTAGCACGTTTCACTCTCCTTTATAATGATTCAGTGTTTCTCATTGGTTTTAGGGGGTGTCTCCATGAGCTTCTTATCTAGTAGTTAACTTTTCAGTGTGATATATAGTATTTTTTATAAAAACCTTAATTAACAAATAAAATCCACAAGTTCATGGATATTCTTGCTTAGTATAAATCCAAAGCTGGCATTTTAAGTAAGAAAAAAAATGAGTCAATTCAAAGAAAGTACTAAGTAAATATTTATGGCAGATTGTTACAAGAAAATGGCAAAAATCATGCACATGAAAAGCTAATGTGTGAGTTTTGGAAAAGTAGCAATTCTTTATTTTCTGCTCTCTTTTTCCATTAATCTCTAAGTTCCTTTGGGATAAAGACTTCCTTTTGTTCTTTATATGCTAAGCGCTAGCACAGTACCTGACACGTAGGAGCTCAGTAAATTCTCTGACTGTGGGATGCATGGGTGTAGAAATGACGGACAGCTGAATAGTGGGACTTGGCATCTGGGGCTCTGGCAAATGCACTGAGGTCGGGGCCTTCCCAATGCGTGGAGAGCGACAGTGTACCCATCGAGGGCTCTTCTTCCTGAACTGGTTTCTGTGTGGTAACAACTGGTAAAAGGAGGGCCGCTCTGGCTCCAGGCCGTGAAATGAAATCTCACATGCCCCAATGTCAACTTCCCCTTCTTGGGTTCTCCCCACGTGGCAGAATCGCCAGCTGCCTGAGATGAGGGTGTTGCTGCGAATACCGAAATCTACAACTAGGGCACGAAGGGCACGCTGGGCAGAACACTCTCCCTTCGCGGCCTTGGTGGGTCACGTAACGTCTCTGAGCCTGTGCCCTTCTCTGTGGGATGAAGGAGTTACTAGAGGAAAAGAGAATCTCCAGTCCTGGGAGGGGTGGGCTCTGAATTGGAGACGTGCAGGGAAGGCAGATGGGGAGAGGTGCTGGTGAGCTGGTGCACAGCTGGGTTCAGGCTGGAAGAACTGACGCTGTGACGTCCAGGGACCATCTGCACAGTCAGCACCGTGCCTGCCTCCAGGTGGGGACAGCCATGAGGTCATGCATGGGCACTCACAGGTTGAGGAACTTTCCTGTGTGTGCCTGGGTGGCAAGGGGTGACTTCTGCCGCTGGGGCCCCTACCTACCTCTGAGTGAGAGTCATGGCAGCCTTGCTCCCATTTTGGATTCTTATGCCTCTCCCTAGGACCCCATTTCACGTTTACTGAATGCTTTTCATGTCCTCTGTCCCATCTGATCCCCGTGGGATCTCAGAGGCTCCTTGGTAGTGCAGAGAGAGTACAAGAGCGGATGTTAACCAACATTCGAGGCCTTGTGGCTCAGTAGAAAGAGTGCCTGCTGCATTGGCTGGTGTGGCTCAGTGGATTGAGAGCCGGCCTGCGAACTGAAAGGTCATGAGTTCGATTACCAGTCAGGGAACATTCCTGGGTTGTAAGAGAGAGGCAACTGATTGATGTTTCTCTTGCACCTCAGTGTTTCTCTCCCTCTCTTTCTCCCTCCCTTCCCCTCTCTCTAAAAAATGAATAGATAGATAGATGTCTAGATATCTAGATAGATAAAAAAGAAAGAAAGAATACCTGCTGTGGGACAGAGAGTGTCCTAAAGGTGGGTCAGAGGATTGGACTTGGAGCCAGACCCCTGCTTTCAGAGCTCTATCAGGTGTCAGCTGTATGACTCTGAGAAAGCCGCATCCCTTCTCTGGGCTGTAGTTTCCTCCTCTATAAAATGGGACACCACAGTGCCTGCCTCACAGGGCTGTCGTGAACATTGAGTGAACACTCTCTGGCACAGGTTTGGTGATCGTATTTTATTACCTGGTAGGTTGTTCTGAGGACGGATTGAGATAATGCGTGCATTCATTTCCCAGGGATGCCAGAACAAAGGACCACAAACTGCATTGCTTAAAACCACAGAAATTTATTCTCTCCCATTTCTGGAGATCAGAAGTCCAGAATCAGTATCCCTGGGCTGAAATCCAGCTGTGGGCAGGGCTGTGCTCCCTCTAGACACTCTAGGGGAGAATCCCTTCCTTGCCTCACCCAGTTTCCGGGGGGTGCCAGTGGCCCTCGGCTGGTGGCTGCCTCTCCCCAACCTCTGCCTCCACCTTCATGTGGCCTTTTCCACGTGTGTGTGTTGAACCTACCTCTATCTTCCTGTTATAAGGGTGCACGGTGACGTTGTGGGCCCACCCAGATAATCCAGGATCATTTCCTCATCTCAGTATCCTTAATTTAATCATATCTGCAAAGGTCCTTTTTCCAAATAAGATAATATTTACAGCTTTCCAGGATTACGAGATGGATATTTGGGGGAGAGGGCATTTTCCGGCCTATTGCATGGCCCTTTAGAAAAGATGAAGTTTGTGGATCCTGTTCTAGAAGGATAGGGAAGCCACTCCCAGACCGGTCCGCTCCCACCCTCAGCATCTGCCTCCTGCAGGCCCCTTGGCTCCCTCTGCATCTATATCTGGCCTGCCCCAGGGTTCTCCGTTCTGTTAGCCGCTTCCTAGGACCGCCTGCATCTTCCTCACCCCTGCCCCACTTCTCCCTGCAAAGAAATATAACAAAATAAAGCCAACATCTGCAACATTTTTTGTCCCGCTTTTATCTGCCCCTTGGCCCAGGGCTGTCCTCAGGGACAGAAAGAATGAAAGTGGTTTTTAACAGGCAAGTTCTGTTTTCCAGAGTAGGACCCTTTCTTCGCCTTATTTTTCAGGCCTGATGGCTTTTCCAGATGTCCTAGGAGGACTTTGCCCCATCCTCTCTGGGCTAAGACACTCTCCAGACATCCTCTTGAGCCTCGTGCAGATGACCAGCCTTCTGGAGGTGAACAGCTCTGCTCCCCAAGCCTCCTACGGATC